>VYYJ01003938.1:0-14866 GCA_021029165.1 Cyphoderus albinus
TAGTATACTAACTTCTAACTTTGCTTAAAAGTTTAAAGTTTATATTGCATTACTCATACAAGTTGAGCAAAAATTGTTTTGCACCACAGTTATCCCACAAATTAAAATAAAAAAGAATTTTCAATCGCTGTTTTTATTAAACTTTTATTACTTTTTTCATCTCCAACTCGGTATTAGCCTCCTCTTATTTTTTGTTAGTCACAAAGTCGTCAATATTTCTTTTCAAAATGGATTCAAAATTTCGCACACTTCTCGCTATCATAAAATACATAAAGTATGTCGTTTTTTGTTCATTTGTTGCGGTAGTATTAAAAATCGTTTTGCGAATGATGAAAATAATTAGACGGGGCAGTCGAAAAAGTGTCCAATTTCTTGTGGCTAGTTTGATGTGTTCCAGTGGAGGAATGTGTTCCTCCAGGTACGCTCGGCAAGACGAGGAATCCTTTACAACCCAAGAAATATATTACAAGGATAACAGCTCAGTTGACGATAGTGGGGAATGTTGCGTGGAGGAGAACACAGAAAACGGAAAGATACAGTTAGACGGACTTTCCTATCCAGAGAAAAACTCGCAATGGCAATACTTTCAGAGTTCTGCTAGCCCGGCCAATATTTCTCCCACAAACCATTCGGAGGAGTCTGCAAGAGACTTCAGATGCCGGAGTCACAGGGGGGAGTCGGACTTTCGGAAATTGGATCTGGCAGGCGCACTACAGCGGAGTGAAGAACAGCAGAACAAGCAACCTTTACATTTCCAGACTACAGTACCAGTAGGAATTGCTGCAGCACACGAGTAAATACTCAACTAAATACAGAGCATATAGTAAGCAAAACATTGAAGCAAAGAGTATTGTAGAAAGGCCAAAAATGAAAAACTGGTCACATTAACATTAGCATTAAAATTTAATTGAAGTGAGGAGTTTTGAGATATAGTGAAAAGAAAAGAAAGGCCTACAACAAAATGGACAACTGTCCGCTCCTGGTGGTATTTGTGTTGGTGAGATGACGCGCAATTGTCATCAAGAGGTACTGAATCAAAATCTGAAAAATGGAAAGTAGAAACTGGACTCGAAACTTTCAAATGCACTTGTCGACATACTCGTCACGATATCGAGCAGCAGTGATTAATTTCTTGAGTGGTAGTAAAAGTTGGGGTCCTGGTGCTTCCCAAACAAGCAGTTACTTTTCCCCTAACTTTCTTCCACTTAACCCCTTGATCCCTTTTCCAATTTATCTTCCCCTTCTTTCAATAATTTCATCCTTTCTTTTAAATTAAATAAAATGGTGTCGTGTTGTAGGTTTTCGTCTTATAGTTCACTTATTTATTATTAACAACTACTATTATAATTATCATTGTCAAATGTTTTATAATTTAATGTTACACCTTGTTCCCACTGATTAGTTCAATAGTTAATAAATACAGTTTCTAAACTGCCAGAACAAACTAGATAAAACGACTCTAACACTATGGTCCATCCCTGCTGTGAGTACCCTTTACAAAGCTGTGTGTCTTATTTGGCACTTTACGATCTGGTAAGTTGACTCTGAATGGGTTCACTGATTCTTTAACCTCCGATTTTTAACATAAACCCATTTTACTTATCCGAAAATACTTCTTCAATATGTGTTTAATAACTTTCTTGAGTGAATGCCGTAAACTTTTTTCCATTAGTCAATTTTCTCAATTTGTAGAGATTGTAATTCATTCGCCGACAAGATTTCTTTTCTCCAAAAATCCTTTTCTTATTGAAAACAACATGCCGTACTTGCGCATTGAAACCGTAGTGTAAAAATTTAAAGACTTCGGCATGCCTCATAAGTTGTGAAAAGATTTTTACCCAATTTTAATCATTTCTCTCTCATTCACCCAAAACATTTTTCTTTGTTATCATTGCTGCACCGTTTAGATTTGGTCATTTATCCGAACCATTTATCATTTGAATGAACTCCTCACAACCTTTGATGCCTGGGTTGCAGCTGGAATACCAGATTATGGTAATAATTTTATCCATCCATCATCATCATTCACTCGTTTATTACATGTTCTTCATCTAGGCTTTTTCGCCTTCTAAATAGAGCAGTAGTAGTCAAACAGATCACGTAGTTAATTCTCTCTAGCTAAGTATTGCATTAGTTATAAAAATCTAGTGCAAGCGCTACTATTATATATCTATCTCACCGAGATTACTTATTTCTGACTTTTTATTCGGAATTCGTATTACCTTTTCAGTCTGCAGCTCAGTAGAGATGAAGTGCAATCAGAATAAAAATAAATATTACATACATGCTTACACACAAGAGTAAATTCGTAGCAGCAATATCCTCTGTTTCGTCGATTTCACTGTGCATCTTTGTTTTACTATTTTATACAGGTCCTATTAGCTCAAGCTTTGATGGTTTTCTTGTGATTGTTTACGTCACCTACTTTGGCCTCTCTATTTGTATGATTGTTGGAGCACACACGGTAAATACTAAAAGACTTTCACACGATGGATACAATTTGTATTTGCATTTATATTATAAACTTTACTATTCATGAAGTGTACGCTGGAGAAATAGGCTATCACATTACATTTTGGCTTTTACGACCTCTAAATCTAGAAAGGATATAATCTTTGGATTTGGTTTTACTTTACAGCAAAGCTCCAAAAAATTGTCCATTTGGGTGTTACTCGCTTCCATCGTCATAATACTCCAACTTTCTGTGTTCCAAGTATCCTTAATAGTCGGCCATTTTTCGGAATGGAGTTTGGAATATCCCCCAGAGACGTTTTATACCGAATACGATCCCGAATTAAGAATTTTAAAAGTAAGTTTATTTAGGTTTGTGCTATTTTCTTGTAAGAGCCTATGCGCATGTTACGGCGGCGTACTTATCAACGTCCAAGAAAGCATATTTATATTATGTTAAAGGCCCCGCGCTTTCACATATTCACAACGTACGCATAATAATGCTAGGTTTAAATGTGCATTAAATTACTTAATGACAGTGCATTTATTTCTTTTTACGTTTTGAAGATTCCTACCCAAGGTGTTTGCTGCCTTGGATGTTTCTACACAGTTTACGAAATTTGGGTTGTCAAACTCTTCATTGAGGAATTAGAGAATGAGTCCGTGAGTGAATCCGACGATCCACTTCATCGTACCTATCATCATCATAGACATGTCTAGCCAGTGCTAACTTATTTCTATAGACTAACACGATTACCTTTAAACATTAGGATACTTTCGTAAAGTTGCAGTAACAGACCGAATATGGGAAGACAGGAGAGTAACAGGCTCCGTAGCGCACATAAATCGTATCGACGCCACACTTACAAAACTACTCCATTATTGAAGTATAAATCAGTTTTGAACATAGTTTTTGAGGGAGAACGCTTGCTAAACATCCCTACAAACACTAATTCGTTGATAACCTCATTATAAACTAATATCGAGATATGAGGCGAGCCAACAAGAGATGTACAACTTACTGCATTCGGGATTCTACGTAACTTCGTAGCAATTACTCTATTTATTAAAATTCAATGTAAACGATAATGTAAATATACAAAATATGACACGTCCACAAGGTGCAATACTCGACTAATTAATTAAGTTGCTGCGAGGATGAGAATTGAAACAGGCTTGAGAATTACTCTGAACGACATGTTTAATTCGTAGTTCACGGCCCACGGCAAACATTTCATGCTTCACAAAGTTATTACAATGAGTAGTTTAATAAAAAAAAGTCTTCAATTCCGAAGTTTCATTTCAACCTATCACGAGTCCTCATCAGTTTAACCAAAGCCGCTTCAATTGGCAACTTTTAGTTTGATTCTAAACATCATATTTTTAAGACGTCACATGCATTCTATTGTTATTAAAGTGTATATTTATTGTAAACTATTAAAGTTTCTATATTTTCTACTCAAATAAACGTGACGGATGACGCAATTGTAATATAGTCAGAATTCACCTTCTTTTATTAGATACGCAAAATAGTTGATTCGTTGAAGCGCACCAGATTGGGTTTTTTCAATAATTTTCCTTCGGTATCTACATCACTTCTGTGTGTGTACAAAATGAGACAAACCAAGAAAAATACAAATGGCTGCCAAAACCGAAGAAAATCCTGTCTTTCCCATGTGAATTTTTATTATTTCTTGGTGATGTTTAAAAAATACTCTTTCCTTTATCAAAGAAATAACACCTTAAATTATCGCCACCATTATAAAATAAATATTACAAGGATATGTAACTTGACTGTGCAGAAAACTGGAAGAATTCTGTCACCCCTAGGCCATTATTGCACCTTGTGTATCTTACAGTATTTAGATTTTAATGACTATACTCCTAAAGTAGGGAACTGAAGAAAGTACGTAACGAATAGCACGTAATATTAATTGTATGGTTTACCTAAGAATTTTTAGTAAAGTACTTGGGACAACGAGAGAATTACGCATGACAAGAAGCAATTGCTCATACTTCTTCAACTAGTCTAGTAATCTATTCAACTTTGAGGAGAATAATTAACAAATTAACTAGTAAACATATAAAAAGTTTAATGCCTAAAATAGGGATGAAAGAAATTTATTATGATATTGTATTAATTTTAACAAAGTATGCTATATTAATTAATTTAATTAAGTGTATTTAAGATTACTACAGTTAAATACTAGCTACATAATTTTAATTTAGTTAAAGTCTACTTCTAACAAATCAGGTGATACCATTAATTAACACTTACCAAAACGCAAGGTAACCACTGCAGTCTGTAATAATGTATAGTGTGTACTTAATTAAAATTAACTATCCAAACATTCTTATTGGTTGTTATAAATAATGGTATGAATATGGAACCTACAGTTCGTTTGAAACGATGGTGCAAAAATAGTTAATTTGTAAGATTCACTGAAAACTGAATCATTAATCATGTCCACAGGATCAAACAGCAAATTATTTCAGCGAATAATAGAATTGGGAAATGACCGCAATAATTCCCAATATCCCTTGCCAGACGAATTAAAATTTTTATGCGTTGCCAATAATAATCAATCATTATTCAACAGTTGAGGGATGTCGTGTCACGTGTCAGTGATGCGAACTAGTTATTAAAGCTTGTTGTTTTTATTGTACCGAGTACGGATTTTGTTCTAAGCAGAGCATAGGAAGCTAAGCTTTCACTCTCAACGACATTTCAAAAAGTGGAATTAAATGAACTTGGTTCAAAATGAGACATTGTACTTTCGTTTTCTATCGGACTCCTTGTTGCTTAATCATTACGTGTACTACCATACGATACTGAGATTTATTCAGAGATGGGAAATTAAATCTATAATGCCGTTAGCGGAGGAGACAAATCTTCCTAGAAGGACTGTTAATGTTTCTAAAATATATTTAGCATACAGAATGTAAATTTAATTTATTATGTATTTAATTATCTTGTTGTTGATATACAATGTTAACATAATTGTAAATTGAACTCAAGAGTTGAAAATTATACGGTTGCAATAATAAAAAGATATTCTTAGATTTTGATATAAAATAGCAAGTATTTACATTATCAGTATGAAAATCGGGCATTATTTCACCAAAATCATTAATCAGTTATAACATGAGCGCATTTAGTTTCTTAACGCTAGCATTTAGAACTCTTTTCCTCCGCTCTAAATTTAAAATTGTAGAAGGGTCGTTGTAGTTTCAAGAGTGTGTTCCAACAGCGTGTTTCCAAAATATTGGAAAATAAATGAGTATATAGCAATAAAGAACTAATGATTATATTCGTTTTTATTTACAACTTCTTATAACTAACAATCAAGCAAAAAGACAGATTGTAAGAAAATGTTAATTTTAAAACTTCTTTGTAGGACAAGACCTAAAAATAGTAAATGCGTACAAAAGACCGAGGAACATCCGGCTTTCTTCTTGCAAAACTAGGACTTGCAAAAATGAAGAAGAGTTGAATCACGAACTACCTTATAAGATGAGAGTTCCTGAAAACATATTTGGTTTGTTAGTAATTTGTGAGTTAAAGGCTGCATCAGGTAAGATGAAAAATATGATTTGATAAAAATAATTCATTACCCATTGCTATGCATAGCCCTATCCTTTGTTTTCATGGATGTTTGCCATGAACGAAGAATTACAACGGGATATATCCACATTGCCGCAATTCCGAATATCAGGATCCAACCAAACAGGGAAATCAGAAATGCCAAATTAACAACTAGGTCTTCGGAATCCATTTTCTGAACTGAGAGTCAGAATGTATTTGGTTAATATTAAACGTTATTTCAATAATATTTATATCTGCCAGCACATATCCAAATGTAGGTGCTCGGTAAATGTTAAAATTTTAAGACCAGCGTTACCTGCTAAAACATTTATATCTTATATACACAATTTTAACTATTTATTATTATTAAAAAGAACCAGTGCAGTGAATTTTTATGAAGCAGATTGAATAAACAGGTGAACCAGAGTAGTCGTTGAAAACTTTGAGAAACTAGTGGCATTCAGTGGTACAACAAATATTCTTTGCACTCTCGCCAGTAAGGAACTAAATATAAATGAAAAAACAAATACGCCCCGAACAGACGGGACATTCCTAACGGTCACGAAAACCTTCAGCGTATGTACCTTACAATGATCTCTTTAATAAGTACGTATGCACATATGTAATAAATGACTTGCTATGACGGATGCAGTGACATGCTCGCTAACAACTTCATCCACCCTTTTCGTGTTATGTCCCTACACCAAAGAATCAAAACCCTTTTATATATTTTCTACTGCTTACCTTGAGACTTGGGAGTATTTTTGGTATGCACAAGCGATGAAACAGTGATATGATTAAGATGTATCTAATAAAATGTCTGGTTGATCTTTTGGTGTTTATTGACGCGCTCTAAGAAATTTGTGTAGAACCTTCAGACATCTCCAAATAACTAACAAGAGAGCTTTTGAAAGAAAGTGTTTGTGGGACAAATGGAAGAACGGTGAGTGGGTAAAATTAAAACTTATCCATTCTTCAGAAAGTAATGTAATTGTATCCAATTCATTCCTAATAATGCAGGCCTACCTTCAAAATCACACTGGATATTTAATTAATAGTATAAAGTGGTAAACCACTACAATGTTGTTCAGATAATGGTATCTTTAAATGGAAATCAGAATCAACAGTCTGAATCGAATGACGTAATTGCAAATTTCCTGAATCAAGCAACAAAGTGTTTTTATAAGATTCAAAATGCGTGCTTTGAGCTTTATTTTCATACAATTTATAGACGCTATTCTTATAACGTATAATTATAGAAGTTGTTATACAAAAAAAAGTTAGTATTTAATAAGGAAAAGTTACAAAATAAAGTTTTTAATAAGTACACATAAAATCGCGGCTGGTTTTGGATATTTTTGCTATTTTTTGGAAAATCCATAAGACAAGAACTATTCTTCTCGCAGCAACTGTAGCACGTTCTATCAGTTCTATCTTTAGAAAAAAATGGCATTTAAACGTTTTTGAGGAAAGTAGAATCTAATAAATTTTTCAAACCTCGAATACTAACTAAAAATATATTAGCAGATTTTACAATGGTAGTGCATGTCCATTGCATTCATGCAACCACAACCAACTAAATTGAAGAATAACGTACAAGCACCAATTAAGAGCTAAACTATATAAGTAAAAAACTTTAGGAATTTGGTGGGCATCACTGAATTCAGGAGGTGAAATTAGCTCTAAATTGACGTGAATTTTAGTAATCCTAGAGCTACAGGGTTTATGCCTCCATTGTAAGTCGAGCGGCTAGGTACATGTTACGTTTGCACGCCTTATTTTTACAACTACTTCATTAATTCTGAACACACTGATAGTATCTGAAGAAGATGAAAAAGTATAAAGATTTATCTCGACTAAAAAGAAACAATTACTCCAAACCAACTTAATATCTTTTAGAATAGAGTAAGCATAGTTGCCACATCAGAAAGCCAAATTGAATTATTCCTTTATATGTGTCAAATTGTTAATATGGTTAACCAATTATGCAGGAATTAACATCGGAAGCAGTTTATTTTATTTTTTTCAAAAATTGTGTGAGGAAAATGATCAAAAAATCTTGAAGAGAAAACGTATAGTATTAAATCCCATTAAATATTATTAAACTAACAGTACACATTAAGTTATAGCAGATAGAATAATTAAACAAATCAACTATATACTTTAATTTATTTACCTTTTAATAGAGTTGAATGGTTCCTCGGAAATTTTGTTGAGCGCTTTTCGGGGCCCATTTTTCTTTTTCGTAAATTCTGACATCCAGCACGACAACACAAAAAATGGGTAAATGAACATGGAAAGAATTCCTCCGGCCATCAGCCAACCAATAAAATTTAAGAAAAATGCAAACGCCACAAACAATTCACTCATGATGGAAAAGTCGCTTTTTATCGCGAATATTTCTGAAGAAAGTAGAGTTAGACAAGACTCGCAACACGCACTAACAATGCAAAATGAAACTTTAAATATGTAGATGCTTTAAAATGGCTTGTGCTATCTAATGTGAGGCGATGCAGAAAGTGCAAATGTGCTTATATAAAAAACGAAGGCTTCATCAGAGTTCCTTTTAGTACCTTCATAGAATTTAGTTCACCGGGCATGAACAAGTAGAGTTTATAGTTTGCCTTGAACTTGATAACAAGTGAACATTTTATGTGGCTTGACTTTGCTTTACTATAAATAAGTAACAAGCGTTTTGTTTGTGTTGTAAGGCGTGCATAGCCTTTGCTTCAAGCTAACTAATGATTAGAAAATGACGGTATCACTCAAATTTCCTAATGAAATTTCTTCTATCATAATTTTCCTCGTAGAAAATACCCCACATGTAAATTCCCCTCATTATTGTGTTTTAGATAGTCATAAAATGGTTCAATATTTGATTGCAATTTAAATTCTGCATGATAAATTATCATTTAAATTCTTTTATGATATTACAAGACAATAAGGAAGGCTACATTTGAGAATGGACATTTTGTATGAGGGGGACTTCGACAAGCTCGAGAAAAATATTTTTATACGAGTGAAATATGTTTAATTTTGTATGTGGGAGTTTCAGTGAGGGAATTTTCAGCGAACCTTAGAAATTTTTTTTTGAAGATTAAATGCAGAGCTGCTATCAAATATTTTTGTAACTATTTTTGTTCTATTTTGTAATATATTATGACGGCTCAATATTTTCCTCTCGATTTTGTAGTTAGCCACTTACAAATATTGTTTTATACTCCGTGTTTTGACAATGCATCTTGGTGTCCAAAATTATAGTTTGTAATTTTAAATTCATCTATCAATGGAATAAAAAGTGAAAATGTGGTTTAGTTTCATTGGCGTCGTAGCTTATGTATATAGTGGACAGCCGGGACAGATGGAAGAAACAGTCACAATAGTTCGCCAGACAGCATTTATTCACAATGCATTATTTTGAATCGTGTAAATAGTAAGATGGTAACTTACATTTACCAAATATTCTCTGACCCTTGTTTGTATTGGCAGGCTAAAGTTGGCATACTTCAAGAATAAGGAAAAACAAAAGTATTAATATTTAATTATTGTTTTAATGCACCTAGACCTAGAGGTATACTTAAATCTGTTCCGCACTCTTCGAGTTGTTAATTTATTATTACTACTTACAAATAGACCTCTAAACTGGGTCCCTAGATGACATTGAGAAGTATAGCTTTGAAAGATAACAATTGGCATCGTCCTTCCACATAATACTGTTGAAGTGCAAGATCGGAATAAAGATAATTTTATGTATGTTCATGTCCAATAAGCATGTTTAATAAAGTGCGAAAATTGATCGTTCATTTGTTTGATGGTAATCGAAAGATAAATGAATATGGTAAATAAACATAAGATGTGGCTGATAATGTTATAGTATTGTAATTATACATGTAATGTAATTTTTGGATGTTTCAGCTCAAGAATATTAATTTTGTATTGTGTTTCACTACCAATCATCAATTTCTATTACTACAAAACCAAGAAGTTATCCTGTTAAACCCACAACAGATGCTGCTTGAACTGTTTCTGCTTAAAAGTCGTTTCCGATTTTCTTCATCTAGAAAAATGATTCACGACCATCTTGAAATAAAGTGGGGATATTAGAGTTAAACTTATCGAAAGTTTAAAATATTAACTGCTGAGGAGAGTGGTTTTGCATCCATTGTTTATTTGAAATATCTGCTTCATACAGTGTTTTGAATATATAAGAATATTTATTTTATACTTGAGCATACTGTAATTTTGTGCATGAAGGAAAAACGGACAAGGCTGAAAAGCAAGTCCAAAGTTTCTGTACATAAGCACACTGCTTGTGTGTTAATTGATAGTAAAATGTATTTTAAATGCTCGCATCTAAATTAACAGCTACTATAAGTTTCCTAACATTTTATCTAGTGCTTTGTTTACAATACTAATATATGAATATGATTAATATTTAAAATAAAAAATAAATATGTACATAAATTACAAGCTTTGATTTGCAATAGTGCCTAACCTGTTAATCTTAGCAAGGCCTGAAGAAGGCAAATTGAAAAATGTACAAAAGGATTTAATAATCGTATAAATAAAAATAGGATTTTAGAACAAAGCTAGAAATGGCTGGTAACTTATTTTACAAAACAATATACTTTTGCCCTTGTGGCAATCTTTTAAATTCATTTTTACAGAATGTCCCAATTTTTCTTCAAAATAAAAATACCAGATTCTACAGGAAACACTACCCTGAATGAATATAGGATTTGGCTAAATTCCTACAACCTTGAATTTTGTAAAGTGTAACAAATCTAGCTGCCAGCAGACCTCACTGAAAGTGGTAAAATTGTTACAACAAATATAATAATGGTTGAGTAATAAATTCACAGTAATATGTTAAATGAGATCAAAAATGGCTAGTTCTTAAAGATACAAGATTCCGTCTATCCAAACACTGAGTGTGTCGACCAGCAACAGTTCAGTTTCTCTCTCACATAACAATCAATTTCAATTCGCAAAAAGCGACTTCAGACAACCTTCCTCATCATATTGCTCATGCCATTTCTTGTAAATCCCTCCAGCTTCCACAGGAATGACTTTGTTTGGTAAAACGTGACGATGATTGTATGAATACATCCTCGTCCTTTTTACACTTCAAGAATATTGTTCCAGAATTTAGCATGTTGGACCTTGCCTATCTAATCACTCGGTCTGCTCGTACTTGCAAATACCAATGCTCTATATAGGAAATCAATAATTTATTTAGGTCAGCGTGACAAATACTTTTTGTTTCATTTGTAACAGTAAAGCTAAGAAAATCAATAATAAAAAGAATTTTGTAACTTACCCATGGCGTTGCTGTTAAAACGATGTTCTTGTAATAAATCTGAATAATGTGATAGGCGTGAACAAAATGACAAACGCAGGGAACATGAGGATGCAAATGATATTCAAAAGAAGGCTTGCGGTTTGCTTGACAATCTGAGTCATTGTTACTGACAAATGATGCTCGATGACTTAGAATTGAAAATACTGGAGATAGTAGAAAATGGGTTTTTCGACTTCAGTTCAGAAATCCTGTTGACTCCACACTTTGAATAAGTTTGTTACAACTTATCGTTCCTCTTCCTAAGAATTGCACCCTTCTGTTGATCAATCTACAATAAATTCAGTTGAGTGCACTTTTATGTTATGTAGTGTAAACTTAGTGGTTCCACTTTGTTACAGACACTGCGGTAATGTTGCTGCAAAGAGATTTGTTTTACGATTGTTTGGCCTTGCTTGGTCCCAAAGCTTTATATATATGCTTCGCGAATTCCACCGTCGTCACTGCGAAACCGTGAGCAACCAATGAGAGCTGACCAGGATCGGAGGTGTGTCGCAGTTGTATTTTTTAACTTGCAGCAACGCTCTATGTGGAGCTTTCATATAGCTGTTTTCGCATCTCTTCTCTTCGCACATTCCATACAAAGTCGCATATACCAAAAACACTTTAGAGTAGCTTCATGGAAGTGAAAAACATTTTCACTTATCTTTGATGCATTTTGTTATTGGAAATACGACGCACATGTTTTTGGTAGTTTCTGGAGATACGTCCTAAAAGCCCTTTTGCGCTGTAAGTTGTTTTGAGTACCAGACAGAAGGAACACTTTCACATGACTTTCTGTAGATGCGTAATAAACTTGGTGGACGGTACGGTGCCTGAAAAAAAAACAAAGAAACGTAATAAACAGAAAGGAAAATACTGTGTCACAAAAGGCTACAAACTGGCAACACAAATCGGTGGGAAAAATCTTGGGTTTATATTTATTTAAACAAAACTGAAAATGAAATCACTGGAAAATTTTCAGCCACTTTTGTATTCTCGACTTTTCTAAGAAATGAATTGCTGTCGGATGAAACATCTGCGGCATTTTGTACATATGAATTGGTTTTCTAGACTGAGACAGAAGGAAAAATCTATCGCTTTTTCTTCTGATACATAACATAACGAACATTCTGATTTTCGTAAAGAGTAACCAAAAGTTGTGAAATCTTGAGGTTACAAAGTAAACCATCAATTTGAAGAGGCAATTTTGAGTAAAACAAATTGCAGCTAAATTCATTAATATTGCACAATGCGTTGTCGTCATGATTCAATGGTAATAGAACCCAAGGCTAAAGGTAATGGCAGCATTTAATCATTACCGAATGTTCCTCATAGCTTAATAGCACAAAGCACATCATTTAATTTAATCTTCATTTATTTATAAAGTAAAAAACATCGAAATATCCAGCATCTATATAATTTGAAGTTATTAATAGGGGATTATGTAAGACAATATAAGCCATAAATAAAAATAAGCTTTCAGAGATTTGTGTACTGGATACTTTTTTATTGGTTACATTTCCTTTCTTCTGGATGAAAATGAATATGCTGTGAGTGGGATTTTGTTTCCCATTATTGAAATTCCATAATCCCTGAATTGAAAACAGCGTTTTAAATGAAACCGGTGTTATTGAGTGAAGTTGTTTATGTAAATGTAATTTAGGTTATTGAAGTAGCAAAAGTAGAATAATTGCGGCATTCATGCAAACCTGTTACAATGCCAAGAATACAGATGCGTTTTTCCAGACTAGACTACGGTCATGTTGTTATCCAATCACAATCAAAGAATACTCAGCACGCCTTAATTTATACAGTGACGCAGCGTCAGTGACGATGTTCAAGGTCGTTTTGTTTTGAAAAGACCAGGAGTATGTCAGTATATATTCAATGAATAAAATTATTTAAGTTTAAAATACTTCTAAATCGAATTAGTAGCGTGTGACTTTCATCCGATCGGAAGATGTGGATGGAAACTACGCCGCAAAAAATGCATGACACTTTTTTTTATTGTCTGCTCGTCGCTTTGGATCTAAACCAATAATTCCAATCCGACAAAAACAAAAATATTTATCTGCCATTCTTACAATAAAAACAGCGTCATCCTAAATCATTAACATTAACAATAATAATACGGTCGCAATATTATTATTTTAGAAGACGTTAAATATAATACACTTAGATGAATTAAATTACTGCTCTTACTCTTGCTCTGCTATCATTATCATATATTATGGCCATCTCAACGCCATCCGTTAAATGTAAGCCTGACGAAGGAACCATATGTGACCACCTGTATAATTATAGCTTAATATGAAATTCTCATATACAAAAGAATGCATTTTACTGGCTGCAGATGTCCTTTGCCTTATGTCACAACTCCGTGGTTGTATTGTTCAAATATGAGGCTTATTATGCAATTATATAAAGTTTTAAAGTTTGCACGAAACATTATGTGCAATGTACCTGTATTCCTGAGTCTGGATCTCAGAATCCATCTAAAACAAACCTAAATAGTTGGCAATGAATCGACGTATGTATCTTGATATTCTAAAATGTCTTTGTTGTATTTGTCTATTGTCCATGTAACTTATGAGAGCAAAGGCGAGACAAAGGAAATCCTCGGATTGTCTTAAATGAGAATGAGTATTGTGTCTTTTGAAAATTGGATGGATCTACTCTGTATAACACAACGTTTGTTGATAATGACCTATAATATCTAATTGTAAAAAACAAAAAAAATATTTAACAGACTCTTACTAAAGCTAGATGGAAGTCTTTTCTCTTCATTCGCCATTCACCATCAGATTTTTATGTAGCTGACCATTAACACATTAACTGTCCATATGTAACATTTTATATAATGTAGGTTAGAATGTAGCCTAGATATTTACTTAAAATTGTTTTTGTGCTCAGACGGCACACGTGAAATATTTTCTGTTGCTTGCTTACATTAGTCTGGCAAAAGTATGTAGAATCTCTGATTATTCTCATATTAATAAACAATTGACATCATAGTACTTTATTACTATTGAGTAAAAACATATACTAAAGAAAAACCAAGCGAAGGATCTGCATGTCTGTTCTATGAGGGTTTTTCCAAGTGTGGCAAGCTAAACAATTCTTCAACGCATCTCGCCGATGTCGATTAGACATCAAACATCAAGAGTGTCTTTGAAATTGACATGGTAAGCTATAGAAAAGAGTTGCGTCAGGCGATCAGCCTTCACCCCAAAACCAATGATTCTCTACAACCCTTGTTTTAATGACAGATGGGGAGGCAGTATCATTTACGACAAATTATCACAAGTAAATTGTGAGACATAAAGTAGGTGAGATGTATTAAGATGGTGAAAAGAACTCTTGTTGTGACCCAGGGTAGGAAATTCCCCGGGGATTTTGGTTTTGCTCCCCACCCCGGGGATTTTCGGGGATTTTGGGGAAATTGGGGAAATTGGGGATTTTGGGGGATTTTGGGGAAATTGGGTAAA
>VYYJ01003939.1:0-14866 GCA_021029165.1 Cyphoderus albinus
GGTCCAAAAATTGGCTATTTTCAAGTGACGTCATTAAAGTATAGCCCCTAATTAAAAATTAAGTCAGGAATCAGCATCAGCTAAAATCTCCCAAAAATAAAATCTTGAACCATTTAATAGGTTGAGTTGATTATCTGTACCAAGACACAAGACCGACATCGACATTGTCGATTATTTAACGTTAACCATTGACCATGTTATGATGAGGAATGATGTTAGTACGTAAATGACAACTTTTTAGAGATATGCAGAGATTTCCTTTCGTTGTTTGTTATGATGATTGCGTATTACGTTTACGATGTTGTTATTTGGAGATTTCATGGTGCATTAGATTTTGCTTGTGAAGTGGAGGACGATACCGAACGAGTGACCGACGCGACGCGACGACATGGTCAGATTTGAATCCATGGAGGTCCCTGCTGCTAGTGTCGTGTGTACGTGTAGATGATGGAAGGATAGACGGAAATGCTCAATGAAAAGTGCAAATATGCAATATGCGAAATGCCATGCCAGTAGAACAGAACTGAATCAGTTCAACTGATAGACTAGACTAAAACTAAATACAGTGTATTTAATGCACTATATAACTATAACTTGTTTTTATGTATATAACCGTACGTACGACGTACACCTTTTTCGATAATGCATTGTGTGCAAGTGTGCACACACACAAGAACGGAACGCACACACACACAGCAACAGCAACACACAAACACAGAAAAGAAGACAACACCACCATGGTGCATGAACATAACAGCAGCGTAAAGGCTCAATAACATACCTGCTGATCTTCAGATACCTGAGAAATATCCGAATGAACCAAAGACTACTAAAGTTGATTTTAAACATTCATAAAAACGGTTTCTACAATTAAACACAATAATGTACACGTTTATCAATTTTACACCACGACTTTTGCCTTTCAGAAGCTCGCAAAACAATAACAATCAGTGATCACGGCGAAAAAAGCTGTTCCAAAATTGAAGGTGAGAGGTGTCATTGAAGAAGTAATATGGCAAAAACGCAGAGATTCTGCAGCAGGATGATTGAATCGAGAAATGCGGATTGAAGATTTGAGGGGAATTCATTTAAGTTAAAATGACGGAGGTTGTAGAGCGAAGTTGGGTTACCGATTAAATTAAGGATTGCTAAGAATGTACAATTTAAGTTTGAATAGTGATTCCGATTAGTGAAAATGAAGTAGGAGTGGGACATGTATTCTGAACAAGTACGAGTGTGACAAAAGATTGCAGACAAGGACAAGTTGGAAAGTATTGATGAAAGTGCAATATTCTTAGTGCCAACATTTAGGTCGTATTTTAGGTAATAATTTACAAACGATTTATCAATTAAATACGCCACGCCTCTGCTGTTATTAATTTTACCAGATCCGTCGTCATCCAGTCAGAAACATTGTTTCATATTGGAAGATCGGGCGGGACTTCAACAATCAAGATTTTAACGAACAGTTTCACACGAATTATAACATAATCGATGCATTTCCTTTGTGATATTTACTCTTTACTGGATAGCGTAAAATGTGATTGATGTGATGTGATTTTTTATCATACTGGAGTAGCTACGAATCGGAGAAACTTTTGTCGCACTTTTAAGCTGCATTTCATGAACAATAAAAGCATTTGTTGGCTGAACGTTTATTGTGTTCCGCTGTGAATTACTTGAATGAAATGATGGTGTGGTCGGTCCGGATATAACGAAGTTTCTATATTTTACCGATTGGTATTAATGTTTGGATTTGGATGTGTTCGAAATTCGAATCATTATCGTGACTACAGACTATAAAAATAAAACCTGAACCGGTAATCATCTCCTACTATACACTATAATAAAAAGCGATTTATAAAATATATGACAAATTACAAAACAAGTGCACCAACGACAACAAAAAGTCAAATCAACTTCAGCTAAATAAGTTCGAATGTGATCTTTTCACACCATCCATTCTCCATCCATCATCGTCCAGTTTTGTACGGATTCGACTCATCCCACCACCACTTAATTGCACTGGAAATTATAGGACGGGTGGATTAATAAATTGTTTGTGGGTAAGAAAACAAAAATTTTTTTTGTAGTTTTTAAAGTCATAAGTGGTAAACATTATGCGCATATCGTAGAAATGACATATGACATTTAAAATTGAACTCATAAAATCGCGAGATTCGAATGATTGGACATGTAAACTGGGGAGTGTAGTTTTTTAATCGTAGGGTGACACATGGCAAGGACCCAAGACCCTGCGTGTCCCACCAATGGTAATTTAAAATTTACCATAGATGTCTATGTCTGTTTCTCCGTACCCGTACATGTCATGGTGTCCTCACCGTTCTAGATCACCATTCTCAGTGATGACGAAAAACAACTGATATTATTGGCGATAATTATGGCGTTAATTATACAGTCATACTTTCACTGTGTAACATTCTTTGTTCTTCTCCCCCGCACGGTGCGAGCCGCACTATAAAATTATATATAGTCTTAATCGACTCTTAATTTTTCTACTTTATGTTCTAGTTCTAGTAACTCATTACTAGTATAAGTTGCGCTAAAATAAAAGTATGGTGGTAGTATTCATCAATGAATTGCTTATAGTTTAGTAAAAGACCACATTTAAATAGATAGTTATGAGAGTTTTGCTCATTGAATAATGATCATCACAACCACAACATTCCAAAACAGCCTACCTAAACCATTAATGCACTAATAAATAATAATTTTAAGAGGAAAGTTTATGCAATATGCAATTGATCTTAAATTGTAATAGAAAGCCTTTATAGCCAAATTAAAAACAGACAAAAGCGGTTGAACAAAATAGACAAATAAATTTAAATTTTAAACACTTAATAAAAAGATTAAGTTATTTTGCAACCTGTAGGTGCATTGTATAAGATACTTGAAAGAAAATGGGAAATTCTAATCTAAATGCTACATTAATTAATGCACAATGTTCATTGCACATACGCATACGGTAAAGATATGAAAAGTTATTTCTCGTGGCATATGGAAAAATGGAATGTTTGTTCCCAAATAAAGTAATCGATACGCAATTTAATTTATGGCAAAGTTTGAAGGAAATCTTTAAAAGATTCATTTTGGAAAAAATAGTTTTTCGATGCATTTTTCTTGAATAATAAAGGTTTTTCACGATATTCCTCTGTAAGATAGAGTAAATACCAGAGTATCTTCTGCGAGCGAGACCATGTTCCTTGAGAAAAGAAACATTTTGCGCTTGCACAGTTGCAGTGATATTGTCGTCAGCTTCAAACATTGTTGTTTCTTGTTTTTTTCTGATTCGTAAAGTCGTATGTTTCTATTCTTTCGGTTTATAAGTGACTTAGCCAGAGAAGAGAGATTGGTCTGGGTAAATACATAAAGCAGCAGCAAAGAAACAAGTATAAAGAAAGGAAGAAACGCTGTTTAATATTATTGATTCAAAAGATCAAGTTCTATTGCGTTCTCTTTTTGTTTTGATGCTGAAATGTTATTATGACTTACCTTTATACTATACTATATGCATACGTTATGTTACTTGGACGGAGAGAAGACGCTCTATTAAAGAGAATTCATGCCTTTCTTTATGAGCTAGAGTCGTTTTGGTACGGCTACGGCATATTATAATGAACATCATGTATCTGGCAGTTCGCTTCTTATTTCCTAGAGCTCAGCAGAGCTAGTCTCTAACTGTTAGACTATGTTAACTAAATCCTTACATTTCTTAAAATAATTTCACAAGTAAGGATATTCAATGGATAAAATAGATTGAAGTTGTCGTCAGAGTATCTCCGTCAGAATTATAGTCACACATTACATGCACATAATACCCTTACCTATGGATGGAGGTACCAGGTAGGTAGGTTAGGTACTAAATATAAAGCTTGAAAAACGGTGAAAATCTGTGATTGAAAATTGTGTTCATATCTATCAATCATGACATTATAGTTTTAATAATAATTTCAGTAAAAGTACACAATGGAGAACTATAAAGCTTCTGATCCATTATTGTTAATTGTATGCTTTAATTCGAAATTCAAACTACGTCTCAAAGTTCAAATCTTCATGTATCATGCATGGTACACTATTTTGGTAGGGACGGATCATGCAATCTGTGGTCGTCACAAAATTCTCCCATTTAAATACATACTTTCAAGTTTCGTTCTATATGATTATTCTAAGCCCTTGCTTTTGCTTGATATATACTTTTTATTTAGTTCAGTTGGTTTTACTCGCTTTTCTCCTTTATATGCTGTGTATAAAAATGGCTGCGGATTGGATTGGTGGAGACGATAACTGACGCGGAGAGAGGAGAGAGACTCGCCTCCCCACCCGTACTGGCAAAGGGATATCCTTTTCCTTACGCAACCAACCACACATACATTAAGTAGCTTTAACTGCTGCTGTGGGTTTCTAGTTGCTGGCTTGATTCTTTAAATACTCCATTTCTTTTGCTTTTAATACTTATGCTATGTTGTTGCTGTGCGTTTCATGTCTCTTCTCTTTTTGCTCTGACTTCAGCTTCACCCATAGATAGTAAAGTCAGACAAAGTTCCTCAAAAACTATAACTAAACATGAAAGCCAGAACAAGCTTGTGCGCATATTTTGAGAATGAGTAGAATACAAGTGTGCCCGCGACAACAGTATTGTCGCATTACTCAATTCAATTCTAAGCTATAAACGGCATAGTTAGAATCTACTATTCATAGCAAAACATTCAGAGTTTGACGAAAAATTCCGTAATATGGATAAATGTATATGCAACATTTCTAAACTACTGGCTAGCTAATTATGCTCTTGAAATGCTAAGTCGTATCAATAAATAAAAACATGAATAAAAATTAAATCAGACAAATAAATAGAGGTTTCTTATCCCATACTTTAACATTTCTTTTCTACATCATACCGTTTTTTTTGGCAGGCTTTTAGACATAAGATAGAGTAAGGTAAGAACCGATAAGTGTAGAGATGGACTTTACGAGTAAGAATGTTGCAGCGCAACTAAAAGCAACCTACCTTACCCCCATAAGGAAAAATAGAATACACCAGAAAACCGTGTCAGCATTCAGCAACATGAAAAGACTCCCCTAAGCACCCAGTACCTACAGCGAACAAGAATGTAAAGTGAGGTGGAAACAGAAGAGCGAAGTTTCTGAAGTGGCCATATTTTATTATATATGTACTATATACCATTCTCTCCACTCTCCTCCATTATTATAAAAGTGTTCAGAAAGCTCAACATTTACAAAGCAAGTTATAAGAATGTTATGCATATAGGAATAACCAGTGTAATCAAAATATTCATTTGGCTTTTGTAGTAGTATTCGCAGTGGGCAAAAGTACATTTATAGGATGTATCTAAATGAATGTTGTATTTTTGTTAGGAGTCCTAACTTAGGACATATAGTGAATAAGGAATAACAACATACATATTGTTCATTATTATAGTTACAGAACGCTTAAACGAAGACAGGACAGTCTGAGCAAAAGGAGAGAGAGAGAAAGAGTTTTAAACCTCTTCTCTTCATTTTTGATTCTCAACAAAAATTACTACAATAATTTATTTTATTTGAAAATAGATCCTGAAGAGATTTTAAAAATGGGATAATAAACTAAAAACAAGATTTTTTGAACACTGACTTGTGGATACTTCGCAGATATATGAATGATGGTGTTAGTGTAAGTTACGCTTGGATTCTCACTTTCTCAGATTTATTGCACAATTGTGTATATTGCAGTTTTAACGGTGATTTTCTTCGGTAGAGTCTCAGTCAGAGACCATCTTAATAACTTTGAACACAACAAGTTTTAAAAACTTTTTTTGCTACACCGAGGCACATGAATTTACGTGCAGTTCAATTTAATGCATGAACATTTGAACAGTCAACAGCAAGAAACAAAAGAGGTATAGTTTCGTTTTCCAGTGGCTTTCTCCTAACCACAGCCAAATTGAAGGGCATGCAATGAAAGTGTGCTGTGCCGTGACCAGTTGTTTCTCTATGACATGAGAGTAATTTTATAATTACTGCAGAAAATATAGAGATTTGCAACCCTGAAAATAAATTTTTAAAAATTACGGTGTAACAAACACGGTGGTGTTGGTGCTTGTAGAAAAGTGCTTTGTAGCAACTGATCTTTATAGAGTTGTAATCGTGGTGATTTAAGAATGCGTCACAATTCACAATGCCTCTCAATACAATCTTAGTCAATCAGGTTCGAAACGTTTTCTGTCATATTGTCATGCTAAAAAGCTATAAAAAGGTGCCCCTCATTGTATGATTGATTGTCTCTCACGCTCCCACATTCACAATCTTTGTCTATTATTTGTAATTGTAACAGGGTGATTTTCAAACCAATGTGCCAGAAGGCAATACCGTACAAGAAATCCTTCCTTCGTGGGACGTGAGGACTGATGATGAAAATTTAGGAGTCATAGTAGATAAGTCGGAGCCGCCATGTCAACCTCAACCCAAAGTCCAAGTGACTGAGCTGGAGTCATCTCCGGTATCAGAGCATTTGAAGTGTACAAGTGAAATAATTCCTACTGCTACAGACAGCACCACAATTGCCGATACTTCAACGACTACTTCTACTGCGAGACCCTGTGAGGACAGGTTTTCGCGTGCAATTAATATCTCTTCGGATTCTTCAAGCACCCAAGTGCCTAGTATCTCTGCCGGTCGCTCGTCTTCCTCAGACATTTCCATGGATGAGCAAGACATGACGACTGTTACTTCGGTTCCGGTGTCGATAGATGTGAAACAGGGAGTAACGCTTCCTTCTTCGGCGACGTTGACTACCGATAGCCATGGTTGTGATCTCGGCTTTAATGTGGCTTCGAATAAGGGTTGGGGCATTCCAAATGGATTGGGACTTAGGGGTAAAATTAGACATTTAAATGCATTTGAAAAAAAATAAATGCACTTCCGAGTGCATTTTCTTTAAAATTAGTTTTTAAATAAGTTTACTCTTTTACAATCAAAATTTAATGATTCTATAAACTAAAATAGGTGGAAGTCCGGGCCTCAATTCGCTCAACAATGGAACCAGCGGTTGGGGTCCTGTGCCACAACCGACTGGAAATGCACCAACAGGCTGGGGTGCTCCCGCATCTCAGACATCCTCGGCAGGTAATCCTAATAATGGAGTAATTGGAGGGGCTCCAGGTCAAGTTGGAGGTGCCGGTCCCTCTTCATCTGGTTCTATTGGTAAGGCATCACTTTCTTTTCTAACCTTGACAATTGTCTTTTACGTAGCGTTAA
Source organism: Cyphoderus albinus (assembly GCA_021029165.1). Classification (NCBI taxonomy): domain Eukaryota; kingdom Metazoa; phylum Arthropoda; class Collembola; order Entomobryomorpha; family Paronellidae; genus Cyphoderus; species Cyphoderus albinus. The sequence goes on from VYYJ01003939.1 coordinate 7,273, forward strand.
TCCCCGTTTCGACTAGATCTAGATTTTGATTTTGATGTGATTGATTTTCAAAGGTCCCAATGGTGCAACTTCAGCTTCGAACTCGTCTTCCTCTCCTCCCGGTTCTGGAGGACTCAATAATCCGGGACAAGCACTCCCTTCCGCCAATAATAATCATCCAAGTGGATCAAATCAGTGGGCTTCTACTTCTCCCAATCGTAATACTAGTCAGAACACCAATGGGCAACCTAACATTTCTGGTACTACCACTGGCCATTTTCTCCTATTTTCATACTTTCATTCATTCCATTGGGCATTTTCTCATCATGTTTAACGAAACTTTTCACTGTGTAGGATCTCAAATAAATAACAATCCTAGTGGAAATGCAACCACACAAGGCCCACCTGGTGGGAATCCAATGCAAATGGGCAACCAAAATATGGGTAACAATCCAAACGCGAACAATTCCATGAATCAAGCATCCTTAGGCCAAAATCCTACTCAGTCATCTGGTGGTGTTGGAGCCGGTAATTCTGGTGTTATCACCAATGCAGGAACCTCATCATGGGCTCAAGCTGCTGGAAAGTCCTTGGGCAAGGTCTACGAAAGTCAGGTAAGATAATGAGTTTATTCTTATGAAGAGGCATTTTTGAGTTTTGACAAGTTCAAACAGGTCATTATACTGATATTATTATTTGATCGATTTGTCCCTTCAGACCAGTGGCCCTTCTACAAATACAAGCAGTAATATGAACAATAACGCAGGAAATCCAAATCAAGGAAATACAGCTCTCGGAGGCAGCGCTCCCGCTAGTTCCACTCATGCTGGACCCGCAGGGCAACCTGGAAGTACGCCAAGCTCAAGTGTGACCAGCAAACAAATTGAGCAGCTTAATAACATGCGCGAAGCTCTCTTTAGTCATGACGGATGGGGCGGTGTAAGCAAAAGCTTTCTTTTGTTTGATTTGATTTCACAGTCAACATTTCATGCAATGACATACATAATTACATTTCCGCCTTTTTTTATGTACATAGCAAAATGTAAATCAAGATTCTAGCTGGGACATTCCCAGTTCCCCTGAACCATCTCACAAAGACTTAGGAGGTGGAATGGGTGGCCCTGCAGGTACCACTGGAGGTGGTACTGCAGCTGCAACATCAAATTGGAAACTCAACGTCAATAATGGTACAGATCTCTGGGAAGCGAACCTCCGCAACGGAGGTGCCCCACCACCTGCTCCTCCGACTTCAAAGACTCCATGGGGACACACGCCTACTACAAATATAGGTAAGCTTTTCCAACGATCTGTTACAACATTCCAGATAGATAATCTTTTACTAGCGCAAATTATTCGAATATAATTACTTATGATTAATAGGTGGAACATGGGGAGAGGAAGACGATACTCCTGACCAGTCAAACGTCTGGACTGCACCACCTGCAAATAATGCACCGGGCCCTAATAATGCGCAAGTTAGCAATACTTCTGCTGGCCAAGCCGGACAGATGCAATGGGGTATGAATAATGGACCACAACAAACTCCAAACAATGCTGGAGGTGGAATGTGGAATTCTGCTCCAGGTAAGCCAATTTTTATACAATTCAGTCGTATATTCTTGTAGGTACATATGTAGTTCAATATATCTCATTATCTGATGTCGAATTAGTGAAAAAAGATCCAAATGACTGGGGAGTTGGAGGTGGGCGTATGGATGGCGGCAATAGACACGCCGGTCACGTTGGCGGTGATAACAGAGGTGTTGGGATGGTTGGCAACGAGAACCGTCCTGCCGCAAGAGGTTGGGATGATCGAAATTCAAGTCAGATGAACAATGGATCTGTGGATGCAAATCCTGGCATGTGGAATAAGCCTCAACCACCACCACAACAGCCACCACAGCAATCTCAATGGGGTGGAGGACCTCCCGGACCCGGCCCAGTTGCTCAAGGTCACGGTAACATGGGAATGGGCATTGGCGGTGGTCACGGAGCTCATAGTGGCATAAAAGACAGTATTGGCAGCAAACCTTCGGGTGGAAGCGGATGGGATGACGTTTCACCTCCCACACAGAGAAGACCCGTTCCAAACATTCCAAATTATGACGACGGAACATCTCTCTGGGGTAGTCCTATCGCTTCGCAGCAGCAACCACAACAGGCTCCTCAGCCTAGGGGAATGCCACCAAACAGAGGAATGCCAAATAAGATGGAAAATCCAATCGGATGGGGTGGTCATGGTCAAACAAGGTAACTGTGTGTTCAATCAAATGGTATCAATGGCTCCCTCTGAGTTTTCTGAAATCTTCATTTTCCTGATTTTTCTTTGCCAGAAATGGTTGGCAAGGGGGTCCAGATGGTCCTCAAGATGGTTTTAATCCTGGTGGTGGCAATGGAGGTGGTGGAGGATGGAATGATGATAACAATAAAGCGATTGGTTCATGGGGCGAACCACAGATGTCACAAAATAACTCGTGGAACAAGCCAAAAACTCCGACAAATCCTAATTCCGGCTGGGGAGAAGATGGGCTTGTTGATGTATCTAACTGGGGAGTTCCTCCAAACAAACCATCCGTAAGAACTTACGATTTTATTTTGACATTTTATATTATACTTTGTAGGAGTTACAAGTTTTGTTTAAGTTTGGAACTTGTAGTGATCATAGCCAACACTGGTACAATTACTCAATACTGAGCATCGCCTCTGTTTTGGTTTTAGTTAAATTTAATTGATGTACATAAAGTATGCACTTCTTTTACCAAAATAAGCATTTAATACTACTACTACAACGTACTTATACGTTCATCAGACTCGCGTAATTTTTACACTTCCAATACGTGCCTACTTTGCAAAATGCTATAAACACCAAAACGGAGCGTAGCTGGCGTGGCATATCATTCATTATATCATTTTAGTGGATATTATTATAATGTAGTTGTTGTTGAATGATTGGTTTAATTCTAAATGCAGATTTAGAACTGCAACCTCATTTAATTTTACATTTTTGTATAGAAATTACAAATTGGTTCATATAATAGCTAAGCATTTTGTTGCTTTATTTTGACAAATTAAGTTTTTAATCACTTTTTCTATTCCACTGCTCATTTGATTTTCCCTTCCGGGTATTTTTCATTTGTTTGAGCATTCCAGGGTTCTACTAGATACCTTAATGGTAGTGCTAACGGTAATAGCGCGGCTGGTAAGGATGTGTTGTGGTCAAGTAAGCCGTTGAAACTGTTAGCAGACTTGGGATACAAGGTCAGCAGAAACGAATCCATGAAATTGTTGTTTTCTCATTACAAGGGTAGAATTCAAATATGAATTCTATAAAAATCTTTTTGTGTGCTGCCGCTTCGGTTGAGTCTAGACACTTTCTCCAGTAATGTGAAATTCTGTATTAATTGACGAACCAAATGTTTAACTCATATTTGCTCCATTTAATTCATTAATGGTAATGCAATGCTGGTTTGAATTTTCAGTAATGCGTCACTGTTTTAAGGGTATCATTACCCAGAATTTGTTATCTTGTGGGATAAAGGATCTTTCTCGAATTTCACCAGCATTACTTTTTCTCTATTTCAAGTACTCCCTTTTGTACTTTTAAAATTTGATGTAATCATTTTAAAGAACCATTTGGAATTCGAACTTATTCGCTTTGATTTTGTTGTGGGATGGATGCTACGCTCTGGTTTACGTAAAAGATTGTCGAATTTAATTCTTCGTGTCCCTCCAAATCTACTGCATGCTATTCTTTGTTCCCATTTATATACAGTTGGAACTTTACAAAACGCATGTTGTAATTTACTAGTGCTAAATAATAATTAAATACTAACATTTAATATATTTTAAAGCTTTTTACTTGTTTAGAGCAGTGTGTTAGGTTGTTTTTGTGTTTGTCGTTTGCATATTTAATATGGGTCCGGCCAGTGCTGGCTATTTTGCAGTGTTTTATAATTGTTGTATGTATGTATGTGCTACAAGTAATCTACGGTTAATGATTAACCGTTAATCTTTTTTGTTGTGTGACACAAACATTTTTATTGTTTGTTTGCTTCAGATATATGTATGTTCATGAAACTTAGCAGTTACGAAAATCACATTGATGGTTTTTCAATGTAAATATGATTTTATTTGTACCGTAATTAATTTGAAGTTTATTATTAATTTCGTTGTTTAGAAGGAAGATTTGGAACAACTCAATTTCCGAAGCACCAATATTAATCTCAATGATGCACTTGAGCATTTGGGTGATCCATTGGCTCCTGGTGGAATTGGAGTTAGTGGAGGAAGAGGACCCATGGACGGACCGTGGGGAGGTGGCGGAAACGCTGGACCTTTGGGACCGCAACGAAGAGGTCCACCTCCTCCTGTTGATGATCATTTCGACTTGGGTCTTGGTGTTGGTCCAGGTGGACCGATGGGAATGGGACCACCACCTCAACCTAGGGGAGGTTTTCCACCAAATCCAAGTGGATTTTCCGGTGCTAATGAACCAAGGATTTCTGCTATGAACCAAGGATTACTCGCAAGAATTGTTAATTCTCAGCAACCAAATAATCAACCGCAATTTAATCCTGTAAGCAACTTTAAGATAGTATTGTAATATTAGTTTGATATATGAAATGTATTCTGCTTTCGCTTGGTCGACTTGCAGAAATCATCCAGCAATAGTTTTACAAATAGCTGATTGGTCGCGCTTCAATTATTATTGTTTTTATTTAGCATGGTCATGTTCCACAAGCGAACAGCGGAATTTCTCCAGCGCATTTGCAACTTCTTGTGCAACAAATACGTATGGCAATTCAAGCAGGTTACCTGAGTGCACAGATCCTAAGTCATCCTTTGCCAACTCAGGTATGTATTATTAGAATACATAAACCCTCTATCTACATAATTTACATTACGTTACATTACCCAATTCAATTCATCCTTCGTAGTAATAAATATTTATGGTTAAACGGTTCATTTTCCCGAATTAGATTACAGCCAATAAAATTTCAACAAAAGCAATGTGTTCAAATGTATACCTTTTTTTATTTTTAGAGCTTATACCTGCTCAATCAGTTACTTCAGCAGATTAAGGTCTTCCACCAGTTGAACGAAACATCACGGCAAATCGGAAAAAACAATTCGAGTGCTGCCCTTCAGATCTCTGTTCAGATTACTAAGACAAAGCAAGCTATTGCGAATATTCATGTAAGTTTTTCTTTACAGGAGTACGGCAGAACTCAACATAACAAGACAGTTATTTTTAATTTTGCAATAAAATTGTTCACACAGAACCAAATTGTGGCACAGCAAGCACTTCATGCTAAACAACAGCAGCAGCAACAACAACACAACAAGCCTTTCCATCACCCATTATCTGGTTCGGGAGGTCCAGGCAACCCACAGAACAATGACTTCTTAAAACAGCCTCCAGTATTAGGAGATAATCGTGGTGTAAGTGGCTCAGGGTCTTCCATGGTGGATTCATTTATGGCGCTTCCCAACAACTTTGGTTCTGATGTGGGAATGAAGGAAGCCGGACAACACCAAACGTCTAAGTAAGTGCAGATATCTGTTTTTTCTCGGTCTGATTTAACTGGAGGTTTTAAATTAAAAAACTTTAAACTTAAAATACTTTCTTAATACTTTTAGACTTGGTCAATGGACGAAGCTTCCTTCTTTGGATAAAGAAGAAAACAATCAAGTGTCAGAGCCTTTTAGTAGGGCTCCAGGTCAACAGTCAAACAATTCAACCTCCAATATGTTAAAGAACAACTCGAGCTTGATATTAGGGCAGTCTGATAAGTACGTCACTTTACTAACGATGAATAGCAGCAACGTAATTGTAAGAGGTATGGAAATTATGTCATGTGGTACATAATTTTTTATTTTAGCACATGGTCTGTGGCTCCTCGAGCTGGTGGAGATGGTTGGCCCACTGATCATGCCCCAGGGCCATCTCAAAATGTAAACAATTCTGGCATGAATCAAAATGATGACTCCGCCAAAGGTAACTCAAACGTAAACATGAGTAATGAAGCATGGCCAGCAGATTTGGTTCCAGGTAAGTAAAAATATAACGCATTGTCTTATATTTACTCTTAGCCATATGAATCATTTACTTGTCGAAAATATCGAAATGTCGCATGTATTGTGTGTTAATAATTACAATCTCTATTTTTTAATTTCCAGAATTTGAACCTGGAAAGCCTTGGAAAGGAACTCAGATGATCAAGTCTGTGGATGATGATCCAACACTCACACCAGGCTCAGTAAGTTTGTAGTTGTATATCGTACAAAATAAGTAGTAGTAGTAATAGAGGTAATAATTGTGTTTACTTGTAATTAGGTTGTCAGATCTCCATTAAGCTTGGCAGCTATCAAGGATGATTTTTTATCAAAAAATTCCACTTCAACCATTTCCTCCATGCCGTCTGACTCTTTGGTCTCACCACTGATTAGTCTTCAGTCTTCATCAAATCCATGGAGTTTCACTCCTACATCCTCTGGCTCAACCAGCATTGCTAAGTACGTTAATGTTTATTACTGAAAGAATTCATTTCTGCATGCCAAAATAACAATAATAATAATTTTTCTTGTTGCATTTCTCTGAATTAATGCATAGTTCCTTAGCCAAGTTGAATAATAAGTGGGATGACATGGGACGTCGTGACCTTTGGGATTACAATAATGCTCCTGGGGGAGCCCCAGGCTCTCGGCCGCCACCTGGCTTGCCAAAGAAAGCGCCTGGACCAAACGCTTCTGTTCCAGCTGCGAGTGGCAATGTTACTTCCGGGACAAATTCAGCCACGTTTAATTCTTTCAGAAATAATTCTGCCAATTCTTGGGGAGGACAAAACCCTGGAGGTGCTGGTGGCTTAGGAAATTCTCACACTTGGCTCCTTTTACGAAATCTCACACCCCAAATTGATGGGTCAACTTTGAAAGCCTTGTGCTGCCAACATGGACCATTGCAGAAATTTCACTTATACACCAGCCATGGTGTAGCTTTGGTCAAGTATTCAACTAGCGACGAAGCAGCAAAGGTATGCAAGCCCAATTTTGATTCCAAACCACTAGTAGATGTGAGACAAGTAGTTGTATTATATGTGACTTACTGCTTCAGTTGTATCGGGTTTCATAATTTGAACTATTTCGGTTCAATTACTCTCATTAAAATGCACAAATGAATATTTTGTAAACAAAATCCCAAACGTTTCGCATTTCGTTAATTATAGGCTCAACGTGCTTTGAACAATTGCCTGCTGAGTAATACTACGATTATGGCTGAAACTGCTGGTAAGTTGAACAGTTTTTATTGCAGTCAAGTTCATGGACAATGATCATGAATAACTTAAGTTTAACGCAATTCATTTAATTTCCGCCCTACTCAGGTGAAGATGTGCACAATCTCATTCAAGGTTTCAGCTCTGCGCCTGTGAACAATCCTCCATCTGCTCCCTCCAATTCAGGTAATTGAAATGCTATTTTCAGTTGCTTTTAGTTGTGTCGGTTGTATAGCTTCACATGCCCTCTTTGTTCTCACATAAGGTTGCCAATTTGCGTCTCCACAGGATACTCAATTGGATCCGGTTTAAATGATGCAGGAATTGATACTTCTCGACTA
>VYYJ01003940.1:0-14864 GCA_021029165.1 Cyphoderus albinus
TCATTACATAACCTCATCATTTGCTATAGGTTATATCTTAATGGGGTATTCAAAGTATACAGACGTATATTTATCTGCTTGCAGATCGGTAAAAAAATTCATGGGAAGTTCGTCGAGAACTGAGATACTAAACTAAACTTCTTTTCATATAACCGTTAAATTATGTACATACGCATTATATCCCCGTGCATTTTTTTTTGATTCGCGGAAGCTTTTACCGTAATTACTACGTTTGATGCATATGTGTCGGTTGGCAGTGGTCGTGGCATCGTGTACGAACGGCCCAGGAAGGGTAATTTTTAAAAAAGAGTGAGGATAATAATGACGATGATGGGTAGTTTTCTAAAAATAAAGATATACGCAGCTCGTTCTACAGTTGAACTTTAGCTTATGTCTGCTAAAGAACAGCAATGAAACATAAAAATCTGTATGAATCTGTATTTCTACCCCGATTCACTATTTTCCCGTTTTTTTTTTTAGCTTTTAATATGTATTAGCATGCCCTGACTATAAGCATGCTCATATTTACATTACAAGTAAAAGAGAGAAACAAATGTGTATGTCCAAGTGGAGCAAAAGCAGCTATCTGAGTTTGACTGCAGCAGGGAGAAATTTTTATTTCTGTGATGACGACGGCCTTCACCAAAACAGGCAGAGTCTGCCTGCCCACTTTACTTGCTTTGCTTGATTTGGTTCATTAGAGTCTCTATTCAACCTCGTAAATTATCAAAAATTGTTTTCGGATGGGTCTTCTTTTTCTTTATGTTTCCTCGTCACATCATTCACTTACTCAGACGGAGTTGCATCCACATAAAATATTATTACAACTCGGAGCAGACACATACCCTAAATGCTCATCAGCTTCATCATTCCCATCAACATCAAACTTTATCGTGCCACAATCAGACATCAGTCTGCAATAAGCACCCACTAGTATTTAGTGCTTATTGTCTGTCGCTGTTTTTGTTATGCAACCAGGTCAGCCAATCCTTCGTCAAACCCACTTTACCACTTTAGACATCGATCAGAACTGCCAACAACACTTGCACTACACTACCAAGTCCTCATCGACGTGTGCTAGTGGAAAGGTTTCTGATTTGAAAGCAGGTTGTTCCTTGTTCCCAACACCACGCTCGGTGAACATAATAGCAACAATGACGAAGAAATATTCAATTTATCCTAACAATTTACACAGGGCTTAAATTATAACGAACTGGATTTGATTTTATATTCTTCTACTTAGCAACTTCTTGTAATTTGTAAGGAACTGCAACTAGCTAAACTAACAGCATTAGCCAGCACCAACCATATTTTTCCCCCGTTCATTCTTTCAAATTAATCCGAAATTCTTTGAGTAATAAAATTATGCGCTGCATTCGTCATTATATTATCAAGGTGGGTGGGATACATCAAGCTGAATGCAACAAAACTGATGAATGAAAGAGGTGCGTCTCCTGTTTCCTTTTGTCTGGTATTTCAAGTTTGGCAAGTAAGCTACGTAGTTGAACGTTCCCTTTGGAGACAGAGGCGGTTTGTTCTAGGCTCTCGAGAGAATTTCAAAATGTTTGACAGTTAGCAAAATTACAATGTACAAATGAGCAAATGTAGGAATCACACTCTGAACTTCTATCTATGAAATAGTTATGGTATCATACCATTGGTATGGAATGAGTTTGTTTTGGACTGTGTGTTGCATAAGAATTCGGAAGAAATTTTAGTCTTGAGTCCGTAGACATTAATCAGACACTGGAAAAAATACTTAATCACAGATATTATTTTATATGTACATAAAAATGTTCAAAACTGTAATGCAAATTTCAAGTCATAAATTATAATACAAGCTTATAAAGCTTTCTTTTATCCAACATTCTTACTTTCTTTCTTCGATTTCTAAATTATCATTATTTTTGTTTTGTGAGTTCATTTGTGAAACTGGATCTCTTAAGCAAAGCATGCTATGGTTAACCTAGCATTTTTAACGAAAATATATTTGCTGAAATAAATTATCCTAACGCTGCACAAGTAACAATTTATAAAATGGGGGAGTGTCACAGCAAGCAGGGACGATGCATAGTACCATATAATTTTAATACAAAACTAATTCTAAACTACCTCTTGGGAAACCTGTCATTACGCGAGACTAGACAAAAAAGTTCCTACTCGATAATAGTACAATCTCTCGTTGAAACAGAAAAATCATGGTCGTGCCCAAAATTTTGTACGCGAAACGGAACATACCACGCACGTTTGATCAACTAAGTGAAAAGAATGAAGAAAATGTATTATTGTTGGATAAAGCATTGGGAAAAAGTGGCAACTAAATAAAAGTTGAGGGAAAGATCACCCCAGTCTTTTAGAAATGATTTTGATTTGGGTTATATTGGATCCACCATGATTAAAGTGAAATGAATCGAAAATGAGAGCAAGGAAAACTTTCAATTGTTTCCAACTCAAAAATTACGGAATTTTTCTAGATCCCACGAAGATTAGTGAATAAAACATAAAGAAGGAAAAAAGTCTTCAACAAGTTCTTTTAAATAAATAATGTTGTTGCATTAGGTCTCAGGTTTCAAAGATGTTGACTGTGTATATAATTCCAATACGATGGTGTGCTTAATTTCTCCTTCTCTCATCTTCCAGTTAAATGTGATGATTTTTATTGTTGCCAGAATGGTTGCGCCTATAAAAGGACAAAAAAAGCAGTGCCGCGGAATTATTTGATTACATTTGATGTGATTGAATTGGATTTAAATTGGCTTAAAGATACAGCTTGTTGTCACATTAGGAGGAAAAACTACCACGTAAAGTTTAGTTAACTTCAACCCTCCAGATATTAATGCTATACAGTGCTGAGACACAAGAGCCTCTGCCCACACGCAGACAACGTTCAGAGGCAAAAGGGGGAAATTTTCACTCTTCTTGAACGTGTAGCGAGGAGAAGAGTAATCATAGTAAATGATTCATTTTATTAGGAGGGACTGTTGTTGTTAGTGCAATGTTTCAAATTTGTCCAGTGAGCTGTTTTGGCACACACTTTCAAACGAATTACGAATTGTTTCTGATTTTATTTGCTCTTGCCTTTCCAATGATTTAAGAAGGCATGTTAAACCTATTTAATTGGAGCTGTTACATATGTTTCAGGGAAAATATCACACTTGAACCGTTTCAAATGTATGTAATCAACCAAGCGTAGTCTTATAACTTTGATACTGCAAGTGCTGTTGACGTTGTATCGGCCGTCGGTGGTTCGGCAGAGGAGCGAATTTTCGAGGACGAGGACACGAAGGGATAATAAAAACGTGATGGGTTGTTCTGTTTTGAATTTTCGAGTAGACAGGCAGACACTAATGCAAAGTTAATATTATTATTTCAGACAGGAGAGTTAAGTTGGGTTAAGTGTCTGCTTGATTTGATTTAGCTTGATTTTATTGGATTTGTTTGAATTATGGACGAGTTTCTCGTTTCCAAAAGTGCGTTCTCTTTTTATCATGAACTTTCCTCGTGCATGTTCTACGAGTCCTACGAGAAGAATTCTCACTCTTTCTCATACTCAGAATCAGAGAGTGTAATGTACATGTAATGATAGTGATAATGATATTTCTATTCCTCATCGCATATAGTTTCTCATAAGGTTTTAAGTGCATTTTTTGTACTGGATTCAAACAAATTTCAGTTTGAAATGGGCATTTGAAATGGTGTGTACACATTTCACCAAAATCTTCAAATTACAGCTAAACATGAACTGTCTCTATAATAATCGTCGTTCAATCCAAATCATTCTCAACGCAATATGTTAGAATTTTATTTAGAATTTGCTTGATTCAAGCTCTACACTTTCTGTGAAGAACTACCAAAGACATGCACTTTTTTGGATAGTATTTTTGTATGAGGGGATATTCATTCCTTGCATGAGAATGAGCGATTGCAGAGAGGTGCGATTAAGAGTGGCCATTTCAGGTGAGTCATTAATTCACCATGAAGTTATTGATCTGCTTGCTTGATGGTTGGCTGTGCAAGGCCTTTTATTCATTTTCTGCAGTAATAGCAGCAGGCAGTTCTGTTGGACTACTTAACACGCTATCCGTACATGATTAAATGTATTATATAAAATACACAAACAAATATCAAAAACTTAATGTAACTCAAGCTTTAATACTAAATGGTTAAGGCAGCTGACTATGAGAACGAAGGAAAGCAATGGCGATGATGATGGGAACGAAAAGTGAGTGGTACAAGGAGTATGATGATGAGATGTTGATGATGGTGGTGGCGACTCAAGTGAATGGTAGAGAAATGAGGATGGAGAAAATCCTTTAAAAATTTATTTATATATACACACTCGAAATGATAAAAAGTGCCTGCAGCACTTGATAAATCATCATTAATCATTCAGAGACATTATATGGGTGCATAGAATCCCACGTCAAAAGACAAGCAAAGCTGAAATCCTATCACGACTGCGATAAGACGCCACATCAGAAAACGCATCGAGCTAATCTTGTCAACTTCCTTCACTTGACTTCAGTTGTTACGTCCCATGATAATTATTTACTGTTGCAGAGGAAACTTCACTTTTCGGAGCATCTTCCAAATGAACAATTAAAGTTTTAAACGAATTCTTTCGCAATTTATAACACATATAATTCATAACTCTCATCCAAAAACATTGCAAAATTATACTTTGCTTGCTTTAGAAAAGGTTAGGAATAGAGTCACTAATTTCCACAATTTATTCGCATAGATTAAGACTGTGGATATTTCCAATACGGTTTCAAAAACTACGATTCTAATTTGTATATAAAATAATGTATCTGTAAGATAAATGGAGAAACTTTAATAAGGTACCTTCCTATGTATATTTGGTACTTTGCAAAGAATACACGTAGTACAGTTATATTAAAAAGTAGAAATTGGACTGGATCATGTTTGCACATGTAACCCTTACGTATGCTCAAACAAAAAGCAAGAATTCTTTTTGGAATCCAGCAGACTGAGAATCGGGGCTGAAATAAGATTCATAACAAGGGTCCAAGTGTTCTTGTACTGTGTCCATGTCCACCCACAAGGCAAAGAAAGAGTACCAGTGTCAGGATCGGTTGAGGAAAAAGAATGTCAAGGAAAGTTAATGGACATTCCAACAGTGCGTGAAATGACTACCGAAATCACCACCAGAAAAGGATCCGAGAAAAAAAAAATTGACCGGCTACCACACACCGTCATCACCACATTAATGTTCCGTAATGATGATGTGAAGTTGATGATGACGACAAAACGAGTGTAAATACCGGGGAAAGAAGGAATTGGATTTGGGAATGCAGCTTAGGTTTCTCTTGCTGACCGATCAGAAAACGATTTGGGAATTCCAGAAAAATACAGCGTTTATTTACTCCAACAGAAATCCCTCCCTTCTTTCTCCTTCGTCTCGCTTAGTTTCCATTTCTCTGCGGAAAAAGCATTCACTTACCAAGAATATCCGATACATTCACGTTTTTTCTGCAAATGGATTACCACGTGTATAATGTGTCCTCGTGGATTGAATTTTTGAATGATTGGAAAAATCCAATACTGCTTTCCGAAGAGCAGGGATATTGATGACAACTCATATATAGGAAACACCACACACACACAACGGCTAAATGAATGTCCAATTCCAAACGACAAGATCTCCAAGACATTTTCCTGTCCTTCGGCTTCTTTGGTTTTGGTATTCCTCGCCTCGTTGGTATGCTCTGGGAAACTCCACTCGTCTCTCCTTTTCTATTTCCCTCATCCTGACAGAGTTTCGCCCGAATTAATGATTAATTCAAAACTATGTACGTTTTCCTTGGACTAACCACATCATTCATTCAATGTAAAATTCATGTCAGCCAAATCCTTTTTCGGCTTACCACTGTATTTTCCTTCATTTTCCTTTCCTATATTACTGCGCAGATATGAGAGATGAGATGATGAGACGACGAAGCTTTCACGAATTTTTACTAAACAAGACGGATGTTATGATGATGAGATGACTATGATGATGTATAGTAAAGTTTTAAAAAGAAAGCTGCAGCAGCAGTAGTAGCTTGTGAAACTCATGGCTGACAATTTCGCTGCTGCTGTAATATTACCACTACAACCCACGGAGAACCTCCAAGTATTCTTTTTCACTCTCGCAAAGATAATTTATCATTTTTCCTGTCAATAGGATTTTCCAGTTTCAGTCAGGAAACACGATGATGATGAGAGAGATGAAATGAATGAATACATTCATGACGCTGCAGATTTCACTTCTTTTTTAGGGGAGGCTGAATAAATGATTATGTTGATGGGCACAGTGTATATGCACAAGCTGGATTTTTGCAATACTTGAGTAGGCATTTTAACTACGGATGAGTGAAGTTTCACTTCATTAAGATCTCTAACAACAAGCAGCTCAAAGGATTTTTCTCCTGTTTCCTTCATCGTTTTACAATATAACCATTTTCAAACTTGTTCATTATTTTAATAAAAGCGTGAAGTTTTGAGTTATTTTATTATTATGCCATAGATTTAGACGATATCCTTTGTTATTATTCTTACCATTCGTCATTGTTATTAATATTAACAACTTGTTGCGATTTTCTTCTCCCCATTCTCATTGTATTATAATCAAATAAATAGAGCTTGGCAAATCGATCAGACCAATAACAAGACAGAAGACAATCGCTTGAACAATACCTACACTTCGCCGCAGAAATCAAATATATTGTCCAATTGGGTTTTCTGAATTAAGCCCCCAAGCGTACTAGTATAGGTGTTTAATTTTTGTTTCTAGTATTGGAAGAACGAGAATATCCAATACTGTGTCATGGTAGGAGTTGGAAACAATCAATTTTAACCAAGCTTTAAAAACTATTGGGCACATCAATTATCACAATATGTAATAGCTTTATTCAATCAAAATTATTAGTTGCAAGGATATTACAATATTACAATGTGACAAAAATCATGTAAATCCAAACTCGGCTGTCAAAAATTGCTGGCGTTTTTTCTAGTCATAGAACATTACCCTAAATCGTATAGTAAAAGCAAATCTAGAAATATGTAGACAAATCACACAAATCCTATATTTCTGTGAACTCGTTTGATTATTCAAAAAGTTCTGTTTTTACTACAGAGCAAAATTATTTCTGCATCAGTAAAAACGAAGCCTCCCTAAAGACTGTCAGATGTTGGATAAATGACACGCTTTCAATGCTACTCTTTTGTTACAGAACGCATTGTTGTGCAAAATTATTTTTAACCGTGCAATTGTTTAAGTAATCATGGCGGTATCTAGTTTATTATTATTTTCCGTCTGATTGAAGTTAGGTCCATACATATCTATGTATTGATGCTGAATTTTATAATTTGCCTCGGCAGTTCGTATCATTCGCGATACATCGCTTACATACACACAATAGAAGTGTACACATTGTGCATTTAATTCTTCTAACAAGATTTGGCATATTATGTTTTGTGCAATTCAATAAACGCCGTGTCAAAACAATTTGCCAAATGTTTTTATCTGCGTTTACTCTGCTTTTTCAAGAGAATAAAATTAATATGAGTCACACTTATTACTATTATGTAATGTATTTGTTTAATCCTATTGTGTGCCAAGGTCGTTCAATCTCAAGTGCAAGTTCAATGATACCAAACTGTTCTTTAAATAAAAAATATTTACACTTATGCGACCGCTTTGTTCGATAACAATGAAAACTGGTTGCTGTTTTGCAGTTTCTTCTTTATGTCGGCTCATCATATAATAATAAGGATGATGATTTCCTTTTTTACACACACTTCACAAAAGCATATTGTGAATAAACAATCCCGTGAAATGACATAACATTGAAATCGCACACAATAAATATGAATGAATAATAGACAACAAAGAAGATTACAAACATTATTATTGTGTGGATTGTACGATATATGTAAATAACACAATACACAAAATTATGTATAAATAAAAGTCAATTGCTTCGTAGCACACAGAAAGCGATATTATTATTATCATGTTCTTTATTATCACAAAAATATAATGGGTTATACCCATTCTACATAATGCACATTCAGGCACACCGCGCAATGTCTGTATTATCTTTTCAACCTATGTACATTGTATCACTTTCATTCATATTTGTAAGAAAGACATAATAAGACTTTCTCATTCATTCGCTCACTTTTCCATTCATTCATAAAGGGAGTGTGCCATATTACTTCTTGTTTTCTGTTAGAAGGCCTGCCGTTGCACTTTTAGCATTGCAGTTGATTCAATACAAAAATGAAATGTTAATGTGGCGGATACTTATTCTTGTACTACTAGAGTACGCACTGTGTAGCAAGTTAACTTGTTTCACACATATTAAAACATGAGTAAAAAGCCGTAGTTATTATTGATGTCTTGAATGGAGCCAGTTTGTGCTTTTGTTGCCTATATTAAGCTTGTTTTCTTTTCATTATTAAATAATAAATGCATACTTATATGAATTCTTCTAGTTAAATACGAAAAAGAGAATATTAAAAAGAACAACAAAAGCGCTCTTTGCTTTATGAGATTCTATTCTCACCCATTGTATTATCTAGGTATACGTGAAATGTAAAAGTATGCATTGTGCTAGTTTCGTCGTTTTTCTTTTGTTAATAAACAAGTGCACTTCTTGTTGTGCATTATTTGTTCATTTACTTTCTGCACTTTTATCTATTGTGTGATTATCAGGATTCCTTATGTATACATCAGAAAAATCAGTCTCTCTCTCTCATTTTCCTATCACTTTTCTCATTTAAATGGTTTCGGTAATTTCGGTTTCCACTTGGACGTTGTTTTATGTCCCCATTTCTCAAACATATAAACAAATGAAAAAACAATAAATAGTGCGTAACTGCTGACGTCCTAACGATATTTTATGAAATGTCAATGTCATACAGAAAGAGCCTTCATAAACTGCGTGTGGAATAATAAAAAACGATCTATGTAGGTATGAATGAAAACAGATGCGGATGCAGAAGTTTTGAGTCTATTCGCAATCAAGTGAAGTAAAAGTGACAAGTGCAGGCTCACTACTAACCGACAAATCAGAGTAGAATAGTTCTAATGACAATGGGAATCAAACTAACAAAGAATCACGTATTAAAAAGCTTTTCATTTAGGATAATAACAGGGAATATGGAAATGGCCTGCCTTTGTTTCCTTTTATATTGTTATTATATCATCGAGAATAATAACAAAGTGCAACAACCACCTCCATTTATTTGAACACCTATTTATGATCATTAAGTTAAACCCTGATTACATGTGATAACTTTGCTGTAACCTGTTGTTACTTTACTAAATAGTTAATTTCTTGTTTGAATGGCAATTTCCCAAACGACTTTCCACATGCAACAGAGTGAAGATCACCTACGAACTAGATACTGGTACTTGCGCCCTTGAACTGATGAATTCTCCGCAGCATATATTAATGTGACATTTACAAAAATAAGTTCATTGACATTCTTTTCTTTGAAAAATGTAGTTAGTTATAAGGGGACATGTATATTTATAAGGAATTTGAAAGGTCTCATTCAAAATTTTATATGGGCTATAAAGGTCACATTCAGAGATATTTCAATTATAATTGAGCTCATATGATTTTGCAATACTGCAAACCGCAAAGCTTGAGCGAAATCAGTACTTAAAATCATTTGTTTCTCGAGATGCGAATTACAATTATCAATCAAGTATTGTGTATAGTTGTGTGTGCGTCTTATTTATTTAACTGACAATTCTTCAAGCTTATAAAATGATTACATAGGTAAAATATATGTCAAGAAGTATCATTCATTCACGCGTAATGTACTGTCAGTCCGCTTACAATCAAGGAACTACTTAGGAACTCAAAAAATGTGATATTATCATTTTTATCTTACCATACTTTGAGAGTATTTTGGCAACTTTCAACATCTATTTTAATTTGTAGACTCTAGTATTGAGTTGCCTTGTCTTATTTCTGAATCAGACTCTTCTGAGATTAGCATGCGAGGTGATATGTTCTATTGCATACCTTCAGAGCTACAAAAGCTCACATTTTTTATTACTTTTAGCACAATCAGTGACTGTGACGAATTAGTCAATGCTATCTTCTGTTGCTTCTTACGCGTGAGTGCTTGCATTTTGTGGTTAAGAAAATGAATGTATTGCAAAGTGGTATTTTACGTCTGTCTGAAAGAAATACAGGTTTTAACTCTCAAGAGAAATACATGTATAGCTTTGTTAAGACCTCACCTCAGCTAAAGCAAAATTATTTATCGCTGACTTGCCTCTTTAACTGGAGAGTCTCTTCTAATTCAGCATTACGAGCCTCCAATTCAGCATTACGAGCTTCTAATTCAGCATTGCGAGCCTCTAGCGTTTGAATTTGTTCTTCTGATGACACCACGTTTTGCTTGAAATTCTGGAGTTTGTTCATAAAGTTGGCAGAGGACAATTTTCAACTTTGTAGTGATGTTGGTCGAGATGCTGTTGTAGGCACGTCTGCGAAATTGCAATAATATTTTGTAAACCTTCATTAATGCAACAATCACAACAATGAAAGCGAATGACCTTGAAAATTACCTTTAGCATATAGAAATTGTTACAATGTGGGCATTTAAATTTTCTCTCGCGGTTTTGGTCGTGCTTTTCCTCGTGTCTGATGCATTCTTCTGTTGTTTTGAAAGATTTATCGCATTCTTCATAACTGCATTGAAAAGTCATTTCAACATGATTCTTGCGCACATGTTCCCTTAACCTTGTTTTATTCCAAAACTCACTTTCACAACTTTCAGCGTTACATTTTTGTTTAGGAAATGATTTCACATGTGTAATAAACTGTTCGAATGTAACAAGATTGGGATGATGTTTCGAATGGACCCTGAAAAACATAATTATTTAAAATAAATATCTATTTATGAATTTTAAAAAATTTAATGATGTGGCACGTACGGGCAAATTTTCTTCTTGTGATGAAATATCACATGAAGGGCGAGATCACCTTTGTCGGCAAAACACTCGCAACAATCTTTGCATTTCCATATTTTCCCTTCCAAACCAGGCAGTTCCCAAGACATGGGAAAGTCAAAATTAAGATTGAGAGAGGTAAGGGTGCAGACGGTGGCCAGGGGTCTCCATACATGCAGTGAAGTTGTGGCATTTTGTTTCAGAAAAATCTTTAGTATTTGGTATGACATATGCTTGGGCTTGATTGTCACCAAAAATAGCCACTTTGACAACGGCGTCCGGAATATCACATGTCACACAAACTTTGTCAACATTTAAATGCAATGTTTCCTTCCTGTAGGAAAAACATAAAATTACTTTTGTTTTCTGACTGGTTGTTCATTTGAGCTTTACCATGTCCACATACCTGTCGCCCCAAACCAAAATTGTGCTTTCAACAAAGCAGAACAAATTCAGCTTTACAAAATACGCAGAAATTGTGGTACATATGACACGAGCGGATGTGCCGACCAATATGATTCTTATGATACCATTTATCGCAGATAAAGCACTGTTTATAATCAGGGTTACTCATTATGCTAATTTTAATTCAAGCAACAAGGTAAGCAAATGTTTTCAATTAAAAGGTTAAAATAGGCAAAAATTATAAGAATTAGATAGCGTAATGCGTTATGGGTAGTGAAATTGCATTTAGTGTTAATCAACCATTAGATTGCGAAATGGTTTTAGTGCTTCTCAAAGCATAAAATTGTGAAATGGTGTTGACGTGTTGCTTCTGGCTACATAAGCTATAAGGATAAAAATGCAACACATACAATATAAGACTTCGCACTTGCATGCAATTATAAGTAAGTTACATCAGTAAAGAAAAACATGTCGCATTCGTGGTTCAGTGGTAGAATGCTCGCCTGCCACGCGGGCGACCCGGGTTCGATTCCCGGCGGATGCAGAAATTTTTTTACTTTTGGTTTTATTTATTTTTTTATTTTTTTCTGTCATATTGTCACTGTCATATTAATTTATTCATTATTATATTTTAAAATACCACGTATTTGTTTGTAGCGTATTTGAATTTTAGTTATTCTGAGGCTGGGCAGTGACTGCAACTATTCTCTCTTCACGATAATGATTTATTAAAACACTGAATTAATGATAGTGCAAGAATTAGCTTAAATATTAATATACAATCATCGCATCGTAGCGTTTTATTTAATAACTCTTAGGTTAAAATAATCTACTAATCTGAATTAAAAGTAAAAAGTAAAATAAAAGATGAAAAATTGCCATTCTGTCGATCTTACATTACCCCTCTTTCTTGTCGGTCAACAAAAACACATTGATTTTATTGATCTAAAGTATCTAATTATTACAACTCTTACAAAACGGCACGGAAGGTTCCCTTTGACGCGCATTTTAAACAAATAATATCAATTCACAAGAACCCTGCATTTTGTCACCACAAATAAGTGAGGCACACGAATTTCCTATTCCAACATCCATGATTTAAGATAGTAGTACGTGCTTCAAACAAAAAAATGGGTATTTTCTATTCAAAATTGTAATCTTAATTGAAGTCGCATGTGCCATTCTTGGTGGGTTAATAAAGTGCACGGGCTTGACCTCTTTTACACTACTATTATCTCTAACCACTTTATTCAATGACATGAATTGAATACTATGAATTGAATTCAACAGTTGCTACTGCTTCCTTCCATACAAAGGGCAAGGATCCTGTGGCTCTCTTGTCGGTTGAATAGAATAAGAAAATTTGTTTCAAATTTTATTGAATTGAATTGACTAAATTCTTCGTTTTTTTTTCGTTTGCGTAAAAAGGGAATGCGGTTGGTGTTCCTTGTTACCATTTTTCTCCCAATTCAATAGGGAAAAGGAAGTTGAAAAGGCATCAAAAGCCGTCATCATAATCACGGTCGTTGTCATCATGAATGAATCAAGAAAACTCTGAAATCTGTTGGACGAAATAGGGTGCACATTATTCACGCACAAGTGAATTATATTATACTTTTGGGAGCACAAAACACATGTTGATCACAGCTAAGTGAAAGGGCCACCCAGTCAACTGGGCAGGCCTTTTTCTTCGTTCCATCAACTTACGAGAAGAAAGCAGAGTATCTTCTCTTCCTTATTCATAAAATATATGGTATGACGTTCGATGCAAGAAGACATTTGATATTATTATGCACACTTATTATTCTACAAAAGAACACAATTTGGAATAGTAAGGGACAACCTGCTGCTGCTTGCCTTCTGCCAAGCGTGCATGCAAGCATTGCTGCATCCAATTCGATGCTGTTCTTTTTCTCCCGCTCCTGATGTCGTGTCACACTTTAAGTATTATAATAATACGCCATTTACAAGTGCCAATGTCATCTCATACCGGTACAGCCTGCTTTTCCTTCCCTTTTTACAACCAAACTCTCCAACCGTCTTTTCTTTTCTTTGCCTAGTGTCCTTTTCATGATTTTAATAAAAGTGGCCCATTCATCAGAATTATGTCTGTTGAGGTGGCGGACTGTGTGGATTAAATGAATGAGGAGGATAATGCTATTATTATCATTAAGTCTGATGTACAACTTTTCATATAAAAAGCAGGTCGTTTTTTAGCAAACCCTTATCCTGTCTATTTTTACAACATTCAAGAATAAAAGTTGAACAGAAAAGCAAACCACTTACTTACGTCTGACTCTGCCATTAAATCTTACTTGCAAACAAACAGGGCATCAAGTTCAATATCAACAAATAAAGCCAAGAGGGAAAGAAAGCAGAAAAAGTGCATGTGCATCAAAAGTATTTTATGCATTAAGACAGTTTTAAACAAACATCTTTGAAAGACGGTATAATGCTTTCCATTGGTTGGATTCTTTTAGAAAGACAAGCAGAAATATGATTTCTAACCGTGGGTACACAATAAAGAACACCCAGAGCCAGATTCGGACAAATTGTTATCCATTTCTATTCCCTCTTTTCTCCATTCATCCAAAATACAAGAAAGGACCAGTTCCTTCCTAATAAAACGCACTTTATAATGCATACATTCATTCACGGTGGATGTCCTTTCTTTTTTATTCCAATGGAAAAGGAAATGCCCTCCTTTATGCAGTTTCTATTCACTCCTTTGAATGCGTGCACTCTTTTATTCACTTTATATGATAGCAATAATAATTCAGTAATACAATATTGTTACGAAATATCACTTACCTACATCAACTAGAAAATCCTTTTTTAAGTGTGAATGTGACGGACCGTAGTGAAAAGTGACCGTCAATGTAACATTTTTTTTCTTTTTAGCCTGTTGAATTCCAGCCAAGTTGGTGTCTGTGTCGTTCTGTTTTCTTTCTTTATTTACATAATGACATACATACCTAACACGATTATAATAGGCCGTCAGCCTTTAGGGAAGCGTTGCTTATTCAGACACGCACATGCCATCGGCCGGATCATAAATAAGTCGTTAAAAGTAAAGAGGACAAAGACGCGCATTGATTGTTTAAAAATCAAAATAGCTCGGTGATAATGCTATAATACCAATAACCACTTGTGCAGCCTTTGAAAGACTGAATCAATGCATCTGGATTGAATACCAACAGCACAGCATAAACATAAACCATGATAGAATACAACTTCCCAGTCTACCTAATATTTCACATTGTGCAGAAAGTAAAGTCACAATAGCCTTTGAAGAGATTAATAGAAGTATTCATCAACAGGATCATTATTATCACCGTCATCATCAGACTGTAGCCTTATCTCGAAAAGGGTTGCACATTTATTGGTTCACAGTTCAAAATATGTGTGTCTAAACAATAATTTCTATTAAAAACTTAAACCTATTTTGTTAGTGGCGATGATAGATCAGCTGAAAAAA
>VYYJ01003941.1:0-14862 GCA_021029165.1 Cyphoderus albinus
TAGAGGACTGCACAATGCTTCAGTTTTTTGTAGCTGTGGAGGATGACGTCAGCATATACAAGGGGCATTTTGAGAATTTGAGACCAAAAAGCCTCCATAAGAATACATTAGGTCTACATCACCCGTATATATAGCACCCTGGGCTTACCCATGTAGATAATTACTCATCCAAATAAATTAAATATGTTACATAATGTGACTTTCCACCAACATCATGCTTGAGTATTCTCATAAATTTTATTTAATATATCAGAATCAAAAGTACTATGCGTACAATTTATTAATGCTGGTACGTTTTTACACTTCAGTAAACGAATTGGTCATCAGGAGGAGTTTGTCAGACCCACTGTTTTATTGGTAATGTAATAATTTAATTCACAATGTAATACAAACGTTATGAGGGGGCAACATAGTACTAAATGTAGTACTTCAAGTTGCTGAATCGGTTGCCAGAAACACTTCAAACACTGTCTAACATGAACGAGTTAAGTTATTATTGATTCTGTGTCACGCTCTGTATGTAAAAATGTAATCCTCAACTGGAGATTTAAACTTGAATTCCTTGCAAACAGGGCAAGTGCATTAATCCATAAACCACTGAGGTATAGTTAGACCATCTTTACCTGGATGAGTTGTTGCCGCAGGTAGGCACTCTTTTATCACAATATTGAATGCATTTTTGCCAGCCTTCTCAAAGTGTCAAAGTTATATCAAGATGTCTTTTAAATTTAGCTACAAATCTTTATTTCTCGCTCATTTACCAGCGACAGCGACTAACTTTGTGACTTTGAGAGGGCTACCAAATATGCATTCAAAAATTCATTGTTCACAGTAGCGGTGCACAATGGATATCTCTTTCATCTTTTCTACTTTGATGATTAACACTTGGTCTGACAAACTTTTACTGATGAAGAATTTGTAAGGACAATGTAACAAAACTTGTCTGCATTCATCAATTTGAAATCATAGTGCTAACAATAAGTATATTAAATATATTAAATAAGTTTCATGAGAATATTAGAAACTGATTGTGGAGGTATCACATTATGCAACATTACGTGTATATGTGGCATACTTATTCATTTATATGGATTAAGTATATTTGTGAGAAGGCCCCATATGTTATAGGATAACTTTCGGTAGCTGCTACAGACACGTGTGGGAAAAAGGCTATGTGGATAAGGGGCGGTGGGGATAATGGCCAAGTAACAAACATATTCCGTGGATTGCTGCAAATTGACAAAACAAAACTTTTAAAGTTAATTTGTATTAATGCAATTTAAAAACTAATTTAAAAGCAATCAAAATCGTTACAATTTTCTACGATGAAAATCGTTTACTTTTTTATGTAAACTACTTACGTGTTCCTTTGTTTTATACATAGAACATTTTACATTCTTGGTTGGTCGATGTGTCACGAACTTTGGACAATATTTAAGCATAGTCATTTTTCGGAATACTTAAAAAATAGTTAAACAAAATTTATTTTAAACTAAGATAGGAATAAACACTAAACTAACTTTTAACATAGCAGTTTAGGATTCAATGGTGCAACTTATACATACTAGACTCATGTAATAAAACCCCCGGTTATTAAATAATTTACAATTATGTTGCTGACACCGTTAATGATAAATTCCATAAAATTGTACCAGAAAATTACGGACTACGTAATACTGTATTGAAGTCCTTTGTACTGGGATCAGAATGAACTAAAACTTTGCGTGGAATCGAGATTTCGTCACATGGTGCCCTGGATGATTGTCATTGTTGTTTTTACTGCTGCATTTCATATCCCATCCTGCATATTCGTCCTACTGAAAGGTGATGGCAGAAAGCAGGTGGCATATTTAAAAACGGCGACGGCTTTTATCGTTTTATTTCTGTGAAGTATTTGTTTGTGTAGATGAATAACAATTTTCAATTCATTGACTTTTGAATATTGGAAATGATACCTGTATTTAATTGGTGGTTCATTATGAAATTTACTTGTACTTTCGTTATTTGCGGTCACCATTAAACAAACTTATTTAAATGTACATTATTATTATTGAACCTACGTGATAAAAGTAAGGTAGGCTTATTTAGTATGGAATACTGAAGTTAGTTCACTCTAGTTATTCTGAGTGAGACACGTTTAAAGACATCCATATATTTTTTATAACAATGATACCTTTATGAGCTCGAGGTATCTGATTCTTGGCGGATTTAATATGAAGTGAGAATATGTATAAGTCCGGTTGTACTCGATTTACAACCATTTGTAACCCTCACCACTTCTACATATTCAGCCCAGCTACATATTTACAATATTACAATGAGTGTTGTGACGTTTAGTCTAGTATTACAATTTTTTGCTTGACAACACCTGAATTGAATAGAACTGTTTATAAAGCTAGTAAAGTCATGTATTAATTTTGAGTTGATTTAATTATTTGGTGTCCATATCACTTAGCAAAAAGCGCTTGTAGTTGTCTACCAAGCAATTCAGGAAATACTCATTTATGAAATCATGCTTAATTGTATTTAACTGACGAAAACCAGTTAAACATTTGTGTTGTGGAAGGTTAAGATACATTGCAGTTTATTTTGCAATAATACGTTTTCCTCTAAGCCTGAACTGGATATTCATGTTAAGTGCTAAACAACAAAAACTTGTGGGAAATCATCAGTGACGTCTGTTGAATTGAGGAGTCATACATATCTTCACTCACCACAACTCGAAGTTGGGAGTAAACCCATTTATTTGCTTATTCTGTAAGAAAGCGTTTCACTCCAAAGTTCCATTAGAAAATCACATGACGTGTCACACGAATGAGAAGCCTTACTTTTGTAGGATATGTGGGAAATCGTTTTCTGTTACCTGTAACTTAAGTGCTCATATACTCACTCACAATGTGGAGAAGACTTTTCAGTGTAAGATATGCAAAAAGCTATTCAAATGTAACGATTATTTGCAAAGGCACCTGCTTATTCATACGGTTGTTAAGCGTTTCAAGTGTAACTTGTGCCACAAACGGTTCTCATGTAGTTCAGGCTTAAGCAGTCATATTCGTTTCCACACGAAAGGCCGTTTAAATGTATTGTCTGCGGGAAAGGTTTCATTCAGTCATCACATTTGAATACACACAGCAAACTTCACAGCGGAGTAAAAGCATATGGCTGTTTATTTTGCCAGAAGACGTTTAGTCGGAACTCTTCTCTAGAACTCCATATCCGAACTCACACAAGGGAAAGGCCTTATTCTTGTGGGATTTGTGGCAAATTTACCTCCGCTTCCGGTGACATGAAAGTGCATATGTTTACTCACGCCACAAAGAAACCAGTTAAGTGTGAGTTGTGTGAAAAAAGGTTTAAACGCGTATTTGATCTGCAGACGCACATGATCATGCACACAGGAGAAAAGCCTTACAGATGTCAAATTTGTAGAAAGATCTTTGTTCGTCAGCAGGAACTTAAAAGCCACCAAATTGTTCATCAATCTCAAAAACACTTCAAGTGCGATCATTGCTCCAAGAGTTTCAAGAGACGACAGAATTTAAAGATGCACCTCAGTATTCATACGGCGGAGAAACATTTCAGTTGCATCTTTTGTAAAAAGATGTTTAGGCATGGAAGTACTTTTAAGCAACACATCCGCTCGCACCTAAAAGAAAGGCCATATAACTGTACCAAATGTGATGCTTGGTTCTCTCAACCAGCTCATCTCAAAAGACACAACTTAAAACCTTGCAAGAAGAGAGCAGTTTATGTGTAAAGAATGTAACAATGTAACACTGGTATTAACGGAAATATGTATTAAAACAGATTCCACTTAATTGTCACTTAATTCATCTGCGCTCCATAGTTTTTAGACTTCCGAAATATTGACGATTCATCATCAAAACTCTTTCGACGTGGCAGTGTACGTAGAGAAATCCTTCTGTTCTAAAAAAATTTAATACACAAAATTGTACGTGTTTTGCTGGTAAACTTTCATTCATTTCAAAATTTCATTCACTTTTCCGCATATCTGAAAAGGATGCAAGTGCAACCCATTACATTTCAATGTGTATTTTAGACGTGTTTTAAGTAAGGCGAGTATGTGTCTATATAAAATTATAAATAAATGTTAATTTTAGTTGATTGTTAAAATATCATTATATTAACTTTAAAAATCAATCTGTATAAATACTGAAAGTTTATGCTAAAATATGACCGAGCAATCTTTAGTTACAAACATGTTTGAGTGCAACGATGTATAACTCTTGTTTAAGTAGAATGCAATATTTTATTTTAATCATTTAATATTTATGGATATCTTTTAATTCCGTTCATCGTTTGTTTCGTAGAATGTTACCAAAATGCAAAAATTTATCGTTTATCCATGTAATGCATAATGTTGTTATTTGCTGTTTATAATCAAGTATAATTTCTAGTGAAATCTTTTTTTCTTCATTTCTGTTATAAAATTTTATTAATGTGCATGTATGCTGAAAGGCAACACACCGCATTACAATTAAAATTAAAATTATGTATCGTAGTTTTGAATGTTAAAAATTTGGCAAAAATGTATACTAATTAAGAATAATGAAACAACTAAAATGTTTTATTTTCCGACCTTCTATTTATTATATTTATTAAATCATTATTATTAATAATAGATAGCTTTATAGAAATTACAGCGCATTGACTAAATACAAATGCGCTTACTTTCCTAGCCAGACGTTTTTTCCTGCCGTTTTCACACACTTCTTCAAAAGGTGACTGTACTTTAGTCCTTGATCGCAGTCCATTGGCAAAATATAATTTGGAGGACCATAACTAGGTGTTATGCCGTAATTGTTATAACAAGGAATATCTTTACAATATAATTTTCCATACCAAGTTTCAATGGCATTAGGTAATGGTCTAGTAGTATAATTTAATTCATCTTCATTGGCCAAGTTTTTACCCTCCTCGCATGGGCCCTTTAAAGTTAAAGACAAAATATTACTCCATTTAGTCATTAAAGTGTAAAATATTAAAAAGAAAATCGAATTGCAACGAAAGGAAGTATTGTGTCACCTGAGATGGAATGTGGAAACAATCTGGTTTATATTCCGGGATCAAAGCCATGACACCTCCCCACTTATTTCTGCAAAACCGATGTGGCTTTTTATGCTTTTCCTCTTTGCTTCGATTATCAATATTTTCCTGAATGGGATCGAAACACTCGCAACCGCAGACACCATAGTGAGAATGTTTTGTATTCACAACAAATAACCCGTCGTTTGACCGGGTCCCGAGACACGGCCCTGTGCTTCCAGCCAGATAGCATTTGGTGGAGTCATTTGAGGCGTAATACAACCAAGGATGGCCCTCTTCACTTTTGGGACACCCTGGCGCACTTGATAATCCACTGTTGGATTTACTTTCATTGTAACCAAAATTTAGTGGCACGCCATGGTACACATCAATCAGGTCGGTGACAACCCTCTCGAACGAATTCCCTTCTGCACTATGGAAGAAAACTTTAACTGCAAAGATCACCAAGAGCAGAAACTTAGAGAGCTGCGGCATGATGATTGCTTGATAAAATATTTGACTCGACTACAATCCAAACTGTTGATTTTACGTGGATTGATTGTATTTATATAAAAAAATATTATTTTCCTATTCCATTAGTGTTCCAGTTAAAAAATTGATTGCGTCGGCTCTCTGAGTTTACTATGGCATACTCACGGACGCGAATAAATTCGCAGAAAATTTTCATCATCCATGAATTTAAATTTTGGGAATACCTCAAATCACAAAAAATCTGAACTTAACAATTCGCCTATATAAGTATCTAATGCATAGATGCACATTTTATGTATGTTTTTGAAAGTCATTGATTTTGTATCGACACATTACTTTGGTAAATCAGAATTCATTTCTCGTATTATTATGTGATAGTAAATGAGCAAAACATATTTTTAACAATTCATTTCTTTAAATTTGAATTGAAAGACTCATTTCTTTGTTAGACTCCTTGAATAATTAAGTATGTAAATCTATTGCTTAAACTCAAGCACGTAGCACCTTTACCTCCTGCTGGGCAATTCATAATTTGTCTTGTCACTACCGTCCAGCAGGGTAATGTAAATCTATTGATGTTTCATGATTATAAAGATTCTTCATAAGTACACGACACAACCACGTAAGCGGGCTCATTCCAGAGAGCAAACCCAGACCAGAGAGACAAAGTATTTTTATTATTATATCATCTATGCATTATGAAGTATATAATCTTTCGCAGCTTTGGTTTCTCCAGTCCAGCGAGCGAGACAAAAGAAGAAGAAAATTGAGAAGGGGAGAAAAAAACAGAGCTGTACAACCTTGGCCATTGCTGCTATTGCTATTACATTACATTCTGATTCTACGAATATTTTTTATGCTGTTGCTACATAGAAACTGGAATATGCGACAGACTACTGGCAACTCACCACCAGCCACAGCCACCCGAAAGAAAAACAAGCCAGAGTCCCCGGTCGCCAGTATTATACTAGAGTAGATGAAGCTGCTTTTCTTTCGAGTTTTATGCCTAACTCAAGCTCAAGCCCAAGCTCAGCTTCAACTATACCATACCATTATATCTATAACATTATCCATATAACTTTCTTATATGACATTATACTTATTGAATTTCATTTTTTCTAATATACCACTATGCCACTGCTACCTACAACAACATTAGTATACCTGATGCAATATAGGAACGAGAATTTTATGTAGTGTAAGATAGAACAAGTTAAAAAATAAAAAAATAAAAAATAAAAATATAAAACATAAAAATAACAAAAATGTGAGTGAAGTGAACAAAGTATTGAAAAAAAAACAAATGAGTAAAAAAATGCGTGTCAAATTTTGCAGAGTGAAATAGAATTTTATTGGAAATTTTGAATATACTGTAGAGAGACAGGTGACAGGGAATATCAGTTTTAATCGACATTTTCCGGATGTGTTTGTAAGGGTTTGGCTGTAAAAACAATTTTTTCTATAAAAGTGAATAAAACTCAGTATAGAATAACATGACGCTTTTTGGTAGCGAATTGCAGGGTTAGTGAAATTTAAATAGGCAATTGAGTTTTAGTGGTGGATTTTAATAGAATGGAGCAACTAATGGCTCAAGCAATGGCTTCTCAAAATCATCATCAGCATCAATTTCATCCGGGACAACTGGACATAAAGCACTACGGACCACCATTTGCTCAACCGTAAAATTTCAAAAACAAAATAAACCAAGTCTATTTTTTCTTGCTATATTTTAATGCTTTTAAACAAATTTTCTAGTCCCCACGGAATTGGGCTTCCACAGCAATCCCTGATGGGAAATGTTAACCTCGGATTACCTACACACTCTCATCCCTCGATCTCCCTGCAAATTCCCGACCCACACCAGAAATTAATGTCAAACCACAAACTTCAACAGCAGCAGCAACAAATGCAGCAGCAGCTTCATAACCAGCAACAAAACTCGATATTTTCAAATAACTGCCAATTCCCAATGATGTCACCGGATGCACCACTTTCCTTAGCAGTGAACAAAAAAGACAAGGGCCATGGCCATCACGGTCATGGCTCATCTTCCAATCTTAATAATGGTGGTGGTGGTGGAGGAAACAACTCAAACTACTCTGGTAGTGGAAATGATCTCTGGATGAATGGCAGCAACAATAGCAATAGCAACACCAACGGAAATAGTAGTGTCTCAGCAAACGGATTATTGGACGCCATCAATAGTGTGGCCAGCGGCAGTGTCAGTTTCAATGGTGGTGGCGATGGAAGTGGCAAAGGAAAAAAGGGAAAAAGAGGGGGTCGTGGGCCATCGAAGAAATATTTGTCAGCAGTGGACACATTTCCAACCAGCAGTACAAAGCCTTCGAAAAAGGAGAAAAAACAGAAATACCAAGTGAATCCTTTTCCAATTCCTATTCCACCTCCGAAGCCCGAGAAAGAGAAACCGTTTGAATGTAGTACTTGTGGAAGGAGGTTTACCCAACGAATTGGTAAATTTATTTTTCATGGTAAATTTTTTCAACAGAAATTCTGACTTGAAATTTTCGAACTATAATTTTTATGTTTGCTATTGCTACAGGTATGATCCAGCATCAACGACGCCACACGTAATTTTTTAGAATAATTTTTCTTTATTTATTAAACGTAAATAATTGTAAATGTGTCCATATTTAATCATTGCCACAGAGTTTTAGCTGTGGTAAATATTACTTATTTGTAATGTGTTTTTACAGAGGCGAGCGTCCTTTTGGTTGTAGCTTCTGCGATAAGAGGTTCATGTCATAATCATATCAAATTTTCATTATCAAATTCTCAACAATATTATGTAAAACAAGCAAATGTTATTTAATGACATTTATCTTTGATTTTTTAGATTTACGCAAAAAAGTGGACTCGTTCAGCATGAACGCCTACATACTAACGAGAAGCCGTTTAATTGTTCTTATTGCGAAAAATGCTTTACTCAGAAAAGCGGGTAAATAATTTTCTGTAACTAGATTTTATATCAAGTTGATTGTTGATTATCGTAACCTTTTCATTAAATTAGCTAAATATTGACTAATTTCGATGTTTATTTAATCGAACTAATTATTTTATTTTAGATTGGTCCAACATGAGCGAACCCACACCGGAGAAAAGCCGTACGTTTGCCATATTTGCGGGAAGGCCTTTACCCAGCTCTCAGGCAAAAAGCAGCATAAAAAAGTCCACGAACGAAGTATGGACTCTTCCAAATAAATTGTCAGTGCATATGGACATGAGCATGAACTAAATCTATGTATCTCCAGACTGCCATAACTTACAAAAGCACATTTCCTCGGAGTTTGTGTCTATGCAAAAGGCAGTTAAATGATGAAAAGCATGCCAAAATATTTGTCAAAACCAATC
Organism: Cyphoderus albinus; assembly: GCA_021029165.1. NCBI lineage: Eukaryota > Metazoa > Arthropoda > Collembola > Entomobryomorpha > Paronellidae > Cyphoderus > Cyphoderus albinus. The sequence goes on from VYYJ01003941.1 coordinate 8,908, forward strand.
AGAAAATTATTACTGATTTATTCAGAAATGTATTTTGTACAATAACCTCCAATTGCTAATTATAACAAATCGTAAATCTTACTTTTAGATCTGGTACACTTTAACTTTAAAAATTAATTCTACATGTATTATATTTACACATACATTAAATAACTTTTTAGATCTATTTAAATTACTTACTAGAGTAAATATTAAATTACTAGAGTAATCTTAAAATACCCATGACTGTGTCAAATAAACCTTCTACACTTATATATTAATAGGTACATAAGTTATGTAACATAACGTAATGTAATTTTACACCGCGCTTCTATTGTGGTCTCAAACTCTGAAAATTGAAGTGAGATATTGAAGATAAAGAAAATGCATGGGAAAGAGACTGATAAATAATTATATATGCAAGTTTTCACAATTTTGGTACAATCACATAAATGCAGCTTTACTTAACTAGATATGGTAGTCTATAGTCTTATACAATTTGTCCTTGTTAAGCACATGAGATTTATTTATTGATATGAAATTTCTCTTGTTAGCCGGTTTCAAATAGTTTTAACCACGTCATCTAAACAAACGACGGGAAATATTTAATTTATTTTAAAATGTTTATTACGCATTAAAATTAAATAGTACGTTATTTTATTAATTATAGCACCGTTTATACAATTTTGATCTTCCAAACTTTTGAGAATCTTACTATTAATTATAAAAGGTAGAAATGTCTAGAATTTGTTTTATTTGGTAGCTTTTGTACATAACATAATTAATTATAACGTATGTCGCAGTATTAATTGATCACAGATTCTTTGTGAAGTTTACGTTTAAATAATAAATAACATTAGATCCTCTACATTTAAACCACAATGCAATTTGTGCATGTCTGTAAACCTTTGAAGTGTTTGTAGTCGTTTTTGTATTTTGTACCATAAATAATGGAAATCATTTCCCATCTGAATGCCTGTTCTAGAATGAACTTTTCTAAATCAATAAAGAAACTTTGTACAATAGCAAATAATTTTTTCGGGCTGACGTCGAGGGTGAATGGACATTGTGTGATGTGCCTGCTACTAATTTTTTTAAAATCCATTGTTCACTTTCATCATATTCATTACTATTCCACGAATGAAATCATAATTTTTTTGACACTTAAAAAATTCTCTGAATTTCTGTTAACATACGTAGAAGTATTTTTCACAGCTCTTTAATTTTGACATTTGTCAGAACTATATAAGTTGAGCCCGAAAAGCTCAAAAGTTTAGAGAAGTTTCAAAAATAAGAAATAAAAAAAAAANGCTCTTTAATTTTGACATTTGTCAGAACTATATAAGTTGAGCCCGAAAAGCTCAAAAGTTTAGAGAAGTTTCAAAAATAAGAAATAAAAAAAAAAAAAAAGTAGCCCGCTGAATATCCCATTGTTTCGGAAATTGTAAGGAACAGTTATACTGTTTATTTTTTAAACAAATTGCAATCCCAAAACTTAATATTGTTATCTATGAATTTTTGGGGAAAATGTTTGAAAATACATTTAAATATTCGTCTCTGAATGAATTAATTGAAATTATAAAACTCGTTAGTTCAGCCGTTTGTTATAGAAATTGTATTTAGAAACTGCAGTACGTAAATTAAACTGATTTCAAATACATTACAATCAATTAATCCTTGTATTTTAATTTTTTATTTATTTTATGTGTTACCATTTCCAATGATTGTAACTTATAGAATGGTATGCAATTGGACGTCAAATAACTGAAGGCAGTATCACGTGGCGTTAAAAGGTTATACACTATTATTGTGGTTAGTTAAATGATTCTGCCAAATCAAAACTATTACGAAATCGAATAACATTTTTATATTAAAACTCCGAGAATAAACCCAGAAATTAGCTGTGAATGAATAACAATTCGTGGAAATGCTGGTGTATTTCCAACTAATTTTCAACACTTAATTGTTTCAATACGCACATTAACGAGAACACTATCCCTGAGGTTTGGATTCAAAAAAGTATAAATACGGAGAGTGCATTCGAATTCTAGCAAACCAACATTTTACGGCCTGATTTGATTATAAAAGTTTGTGATTCCATTTTCGACTAATTTTGAAGCCAAGAAATAAATGCAGAAAGTTTTCTATTCAACCACATAAAACCGGAGCAGAATGAATATACATTTTTCTCAATGTGGACTTATATCATTGTACGTACTACGTAATAAATAGAATTGTGACTTCTACAATTGAATGTTGAGATATACCATTTAATTTGCATAATTTTTCAAAACTGTTCAGTCAAATCGTGACAATTTATTTCTACTATTTCACTTTATAAATTATAATCATTATCGTTTAAAAAATTCTAAAATTACTAATTAAATATTTGGATACTTTTTCATACAAAAAGGTATGAAATATTTTTTTTAAAGTGTTAAACCTAGTAAATACATAAATATCGATTATTTTAAAAACTCTTCCAGTAACATGTAGCAGAGTGGAGTCCGCTGCATGTTTTTCGTCCACTTCTTCTGTTGCTTGAGTTCCTTCATTTCTTTCTGAGCCTTTAGTAGCTGGAATTCAAAAAATAATAATTCAAATAGATTCATAAAGGCCAAATTTTAAATGCATTTATAAATATTAAAAGTTTTTTTTAATTCCGGTCTTACCAGAGAATTTGGAATTCTCCCAAAATTTTTCTTTATGATATGCCTCAGGGTTTTCACCTGAATTCCATCTGTTCGCATTTCGTCTTTCTCTTCTTCTGTAGCAGTGATTTGGCTGTTCATATCATCATCGTCGTCGTCGTCATGGTGACCAACGTTCGGATTATTATTAATATTATTATTATCTTCATCATCGCTATCAATTAAATTGATTACTTCGACATTCGTTTTAGTTTTCTGCTGATGCTGCTGAGTCGGTGTCCGAGTTCGACGGCCAATTGGCGTCGGCGTTGGACGCCGATATTCTTGTTGTGTGCTTAAATTATGAAGTGGTGACGCTGAGGCTGTGGCGGATACATTGGGCGTCGCTGTTCGACATCCTTTTTCTTGAGAGTTTCTAATGATTTTTGCCCTAGGAGTTAGCGTTAGAGTTCGAGGTCGCTGATTCCCTGTCGTTTCCAATGACGGAGTTACCACTCTGGGCAAAGCATTTGGAGTCGGTGTCCGAAGTCGGTTTTCTTGTGGAACTCTGATAATCGGGGATCTCGGCGATTGCGGCACATTTTCCAGAAAACTAGTCGCGCTCTCATAAAGCGTACTATTGTTGCTACTAGCAGCGCTCATGTTTATTTGTTGTCCAAAATTCAGTCCAGCAGCACCATCGCAATTTGAAAGCGGCGTCAAAAATGGACTACTCTCGAAACTCATAGAATTTTCAGAAGGAAATCCCGAATATCGTCGTTTCTTAATAGGCAAGGAAAGATTTTCAGTGGACGACCTTCTACCACAAGAAATGATTATACTTGGCTGTCTATTGTCAAATGACGTCAGCGGAACCATTCCTGTACCGTTAAACTGTCCGCCGGACGTCAGCACTGCGGAAGAGGATTGATGACGTTGGCGTTTTCGACCAGGCGTAGTATTATTGGTTTGATAGGATAACTCAAAATCGGCGCTTGTGATGTTTAAACTTGGGTTCCTCACAGAGTTCGCTTCGAATTGGATTCTGATTGAGTATTTTTCCCTCCGCCTTTGAAAATACGACATGAAGTCCATAATCTGCAATTCAGGAAAATGAATAAGTTGATCAAATCATAATCATCCCTTTAAAATTATATTTAGGTAAAGTCGTTTTATTTTTTTATATTTTACCGGTCTGTGAATATCCGAGGTCATCCATCCCCTTCCCAACTTGGCGCTGTAGTCCGAGCTCGTCACAAGGATGGGAGTGCGTAGGCTGTCCAGTGGGAAGCCACACTTGTCCTTGAAGAAGGTGTACCATGATTCCGAGATATTAGCCGAAGTTTCTACGGCCTCTCTTCCCACAAGAGTTCGAGGTCCTCGGATTGACAACCGAACTGTTTCGTCGATTCCAAATAAACCCGTCAAATTCAATGCACTTCGACTTCGAATCATTTTCAAAAATCGTTTCACGAACCAACGTAAATCAAAGAATCGCTATATAAGGGGCGATTCACAAATTATGTAACGCTAGGGGGTAGGGGGGTACCTTGGAGGCTCCCATTCCTGTTTGTGTTAAAGCGTAACGCCCTGCTAATGTTAAAGGGTGGGTAGGTAGGTACCATTTCGAAGGCGTTACGCGTTACGTAATTTGTGAATCGCCCCTTACTGAAAAATTATTCTCCACGAAAAAAGTTGAGTTGCAGAAGCGCTTTGTTTACAAGTTGCGAAGGTAGACTCTGTCTGAAGACTAAAAATCCATTTTGCCTTGCCTATGCATCGGCTATATTTCTATTGGGAAAAAGTGCTTAAATCCATGCATCACTAAGGATGTGCGTATGTATTATTAAGTAAAGCCGAGAATTATTATTTTACCTCGTTTACGCTCACGCTACCCTTTCCCTGCTATATATGAAACAATGTACGAAGATTGGTAAGCTCTGTGCTACATACATACATATCTGCATACCTGCATACGTGGCACTAGTATAAACCAACATGATAATTCTGTGTATAGGTGCACTAATGCACCTGTACGAAAAGTATATTAAATGGAATTTTTTTCTCACGGATAGAAAGACTAAAAATAAAAGTAATTCCTAAGCTTTATCTGTAAAAAGGCTTAAATTGGGGCCAAGGGGCTCATCGGCTCATCACATATCTACGTAAGTTACATATGTACATGATACATATTTTATGTAAATGTACAATGTACGTTTATGATTACATAGTTAAAGGCAAAAACTTACTGGCCGTTTATGTAAAAGCAGCTTTTATCACTGTCAAAGTCTTTAATTTGGTTATCTCGTAGTTTCTTTTTTATATTTCAAAGCATAATTTTGCTCCTGTTTTGGACGAAGCTGATGTCCTTAAATAAATATTTCTTGTAATATGATAGATAGGCTTGATAAGAAAAAAATTTATGGTTTGTAGTAGTTAATTACTTTGGACTAGCATCATCGACAAATCAAATTCTTGCACTGAACATGCATAACTTGACCATTATTTTTGATATAATAAAACTTCAAATGTTATTTCATTAGTTAATTATTATTTCTTTATTTAATTTCATTATTAATATTTATGGATTTATGGATTTAATAAAAACACTTGCAGTGGCCTATGAGAATGAGATGACGATGAAAAATTAGTTAAAACAGTCCAGGATGAATTAAAAATTACTTTTTTGAATTTTAAATTTCTTAAGATTTTAGTAATAAATTGATATAAAATACACATAATGTATATAAAAGTCTAAATAGATACAGTTTTAGTGTAAAATCAAAAATAAATAAACAAAAACATATTTACAACATCTTATCAAAAATTTTGATATAAACAAACAAATCTAAATAAATTCACATTTTTCCCCATTCCAAATTCACTTTAAAAGCTCTTCAATCAAATAGCAACAAAGCGGAGCTCTCTGATAATTCCGGATCCATGTGCCCCTCTTCTGCAACTGCTTCATCTCATTTTGTGCTCGAAGAAACTACGAAGAAAAATATTTTTCATTAAATAAATACCACGTTTCTACATACATAATGAATTCGAAATTTGTGTAAATTTGCTTATGAATTTTATAGCTTACCATCGAGTTTCCAAATGTCCCCAGCCTTTTCTCAGCCTCCTCCATCATAGGTCGCATTTGAATACCTTCCTCTAGTAGTTCCGCCTCTCTATCGCCAACCGCTGTGGCCTGGCTTAGTACATCATCATTGTCATGGTCAACCAAGGGGTTTTGATATGTACCGTTAGTCTCCCGTGCCCCTTGTTCCTGCCAGTTTCTCACGAAATCTTCCTTTGCATGAAAATCATTATAACGATATGCAGCGTCATTCAAATT
>VYYJ01003942.1:0-14859 GCA_021029165.1 Cyphoderus albinus
AAAATTTTCAAATCCGTATTGTGAATTTGTGAAGCTAAAATAGATTTAATGCAAAATCCTTTTCATAACAAGAAAACTGTGAACAGTGTAAAGTGTAAAGCTTGCAACAAAAGAGCACGACAGTTGCATCCGTTGTTGTGAACCTTCTTAAATACAAATAAGTTCAAATGTACTACTACGACTACGACTCAGCATCCATTCAGTGCTATTTTATGGCTTATCTTTTGTTGAATTTCATTGTCAAAAAAATCATCATTATTGGCAGATGAAAATACAAGAAGAAAGTTAGGAAAAGAACTCTAGCTGGTTTAACATGTGCCCTGACTAAAACCAATTTCGAAGGTTTCTAGATCGTTTTCAATGTGGGAGATTACGCAGAGAAGTTTCTTTGTGATTTGTATCACCTCAACTCACCCATTGTGCTTAATATCTTTTATCCAGAAATAAGGGGTGAGAATGTTGGTGAGTAACTTCCTTCACAGTACCAGTTCACTAAACAAAAGCATCACCACATCTTAGGTGAATAACACAACACCACACAAGAAACACGCTAATCTGTCGAACCAAGTAAGCTCAATGAAAAGGAAAATGCCGAGTTATTACAATGCCTAAACGATCAACGTCTTTTATTTCTCGGTAATTATACAAACAAGCAGCAAACATGAGGGTACTGATCCAACCGTACGGCAACTTAAATTCTTGTGTTGTAACTGCGTTTTCAATGAAAGTGAAGAGAACGTGAATGAATGTAAGAATGAACGCAATTTAACATGGCAGTGGTATGCTTAGTAAATCACTCTCCCAACCTGGCATTATCATGGTGTTAGAGTAAATATCACAATTTCTGGATAAACTGAAGTGATGAAAAGCAGTGAATCTGTTTCCTGAATTTTGTCCTTTATTGACTTAGAATTAGAGTGACAACTAGGTGGTCAAAATACTTTGTGTACTTAGCAAGTAAGATGCACAAGAATATGGCAGGATTATTTAACTGCATCTTTTGTTAAGGTTTCCCGTCCCGGGAATGTGTACATTACGAAGAAATAATGTTACAATACCGCACAAATCATTGCATTGTCAGAGAAGAAATGAAAGAAACGAATGAAGAAATGATGGGATACTTACTTCTGAAACCGTATTTTAGTATGATTTTTATTTTATGAGAGTTTTTATTCATAGACAGCTAAATTGATGCTGAATTCATTTTTTTCAAGACTTAAATTTTGTTAAATGTTAAAAAACTTTAAACGTTATACTTAAGACTCATGATGCAATGTAAATAACCAAGAACAGTTAGAATATTTTTATGTTAATGTATTCCAAATTAAAACAAAGTTATTAGGAGTAATTTACTCCGAGTAAATAAGCATGTTTGGAAAGATTGATTTTAATGTATTGAATATAAGAAAGAAATAACCGACAAAATGGCGCCAGAGGTCATTATTGCATAACACCCACATTCTACTATAGACAATGATGGTGACACACCCAGTTTAAATTGCACAGAATGAATGACAGTGTTGGATCAAAATGGTAAGAAATTCTATATCGATTCCTATAGAAGAATAAGCAACTGGAATTTATTTTTTTCGTGGAATTCCCTTAAATTCATGGATTGCAGAGTCCGACAACAACTTATTTCATGAACATAGTTTACTGGAAACTTCGAAAAGGACCGTTTTGTCATAATGATGCTTTATAAGTTTCTTTTATTTACCCATCTGTCAATCTTTTAGGTTAGGTGTTAACAAAACAGGCGAGAGTGGTAACAATGCCATTCTGTAAGTTAAACTGTAAAATGTAAAAGTTTCAAGTAAATTCACTAATTCAAATGAAATGGATATGGATGAAAAACTGTATTTGCAAAATCATACACATTACTACAAGTTGAAAGGCTTCTTCAAGATCAACTTGATAGTGAAACGCTGTAAATGCAATTCACCAAATTCCTCAGCAAGTATTGTATTTTTATATTATTTAATTTAAAAACCAACCACTTTTGATAGTGTCTGGAGACTCGTAACAAAAACGAAACGTACTGTTTGCTGCTTGCTCTTTATTGTTTGAGAGTACAAATGGAAGCAATGGAACATGTACATTGTTAAACATTCTTGGGTCCCTTTCTCGCAATAGTCGCAATGGATGCATCACAATGAAAAATCAAGAATTGGGGAGATGTCTCACACTTTCTTTTGGGTTGCATTCCTCTGCTAAAAACATACCTACATTACATTTGCGCTATTGTGTAATTTTTTCTGTTGCATAATGCAGTTTACAGCTAGAAAAGGATATTTTTGTGATGCTTGCCTAATCATGAATGCGTTTTACTCATAAAGTTCTTGAAGAAATGATAAGAAGGATTGGCTCTTATAACTTACTAATGCAGACAATAACTTCTGGGTAAGAGTAAATCGGTTGGTTGAATATTACGAAGAATCTTCAAGCTCTTCTCGGTCCTCTTTTATAATTCCGAACGCTGTGTGATACTCGAATAACTATCAGACATGAATAAGACAACTGATTGTATTCACAATGGAACATCATCAGAATCACCCTCAATTTTAAATTCTTTGTGACCCATGAACGCATGTGGCCCTCAAAGATCATAACTCTTTCTTTACTCATTTCTAGGCGCCTGCGTTCAATGGAATCATCAAGGAACTCAAAAGAAATCAAGCCATTGCTTGAAGATGTGCTTAAATAAAGATAGAAGAATTCGATATTTTGTTTGATTAGGACCGTAAAAATATGTCGTTCTCATTTAAGCTACACAGCCGTGCGTTATCTTTGATTTTAAAAAATTACGGATTTGGTTACCAGAGGTTTACTATAGAGGAGGATTTGCCTAGAAATTGTTTAACCCTGTACAACAAGAAGAAATTACTAAACATTCACGCATCAAGGTGACCTCGACACTTCACCATGCAATGATATGGTATTTGACACTATTTTCAGTCGAGTGCTTTGCATTTTTGTTTCCGAAATCAATCAAACTAAATGCGGTTCTATTGACTGCAGAATCAATTAGCTTTAATTGATCGGTTATTTATTGTATCAATTTTTGGTATAATAAAGAAATGTATCTTTTGGATTCCTAAAGATAAATTGCAATAAAGAAATCTAACACTTGAAAATAACGTCACGAAGTGCACAAACCCTTCATAAGTTAAGTGTCGGAGGACCTCAAGTTCAAAACCAATCCCCAAGCCTGAATAATAAATATTATTATCAAGTTGATAGTAAAAATAAAAATCATCTTACTAACACACTTGAACTTGGATTTTTTGTTTGGCAGAAGACGGATTATTCATGATTACTTTCGGTCACACACGCCTAATGAATGATGGTATGGTACTGAAAAAACAGCGTCACACAGTTTTGCCATTTAGAAAAGGGCAGCTAGTAGATCCTAACTAACGAGTATAAAATGACGGTGCCGTTTTGGCTGTCGTCTTTACTGTTTGATTTTGTTATATGTCCATTTGTGTAAAATCAAGATGTAAAGTTTAGATACTCCTTACTCATACTCATTCTTTGTGCTTGTGTGTTCAAGTTCATACATACGTACAAAGCAGATATTTATATCATATTGCCTGCTAGATATATGCCAACAACTTGAAGATCTGCAGCTTCAGTCAGATCTAACAACTGACCGAAAGTACAAGGCAAGCAACAGATCATCGGCAGAGCGTGCAAACAAAGGAATATCACTGAAAGGTGAATAGAAGGTGCGATCCAAATAATGGAAGCCATCAAATCATGGAAAGAAAAGCATACCTCCGATAGTGGGTGCCATATTATGAAACGCGTGGTTTCTTATTTTTAAATCTTTTTTTTTACAATTAAGACTTCCTTCAAATGAACATTACCAGCGTTAATTATCCCTTTTTGTGCAATTCGTTTAAGAATGTATGAGGCAATTATTTCGGGCTCATTTAGATTATATGAGCTTTCTGTGTAGCGACCAAAGACTGATCAGATATTTTTTTTAAAAAATAGCTATTACTACATTTTAATAAACAAATAATGATGGTAAATTTGGAAATTATTTTATTTGAATACAACTGTTAGCAAGTCTGTTATCTACAAAGTAAATATATTTAATAATAGTAAAATTTAAAATCAAAAGTAAGGATTGAGTTTTACGCGATTTACATAGTATTATAGTGAAACAGATTCCGTGAAAGGGAAAAGTTATTTGATTCGCTTGTGATTAAAACGGGGAAACGTAATAGAAAAAGTAAACTGGAAGTGAATGTAGAACAATGGTTTGTTACAGGATGCCCATCTCACAGGTGAGTTGTGTTTTTATTTCTTTTTTACGATGCGGTGCAGCTATTTCAAAAGCTTGCAAAATCAAGTTGTGTTTTTGGTTTGTTCATTTTTGTACGACAACTTCACGTCTCCCAGTAGCTTTACTTCAAAGTTTATTTAAGTCAAAGGTTACTCGCCGGGTCATATGCGACAGTGGGCTGATTTTATCTACGGAAATATCCCCCTGTGCGAAGTTTTATGAGTTTTACTCTCTTGCATTTGAATCACGCTTCCACTTCTCTTTCGGTTTTCAAACATGAATTTGACTCATTCATTCGCAATTACAAACCATTCAACAGCAATAAATGTCAAAGAAGACACGTCTACGTGACTTGTACGATAGGAGCTGTTCGTTCGTGCCATATCCTACTGAGTTAATATCTGTATTCTGTATTATTTCTTCTCGATTGAGGGGTACTGGAACCACATCTTTGTACGCATTTGTATTTTGCAACATATGCGGTGTAATATGAACAAAATAGCAACACAACACAATTCTTACAACTAAATATCTAATTGGGGTATAGGTGTTTGCCCTTTCTTTCAGAATGCACATCTAATGTTTGTAGGGTTGGTAATAATATTACTAAAATATCACCAAAGTTTAAGGGCTTTGGAAATTAAGTGGTTTTCATTGTTGCTTTATATCATTTTGATTTTATGTATTTTGCAATTTTGAAGTGGTGTACTTGATAGAACCGTAAGCAGTAAAAAGTACACAAGTATCAAAAGAAATTAATTGTAGCTACATTTCTATGTCGTTGTATGCGTTTGTACTTTGTACACATGAGTTACAAAACATCAGAAAATGTCATCTTCTAATCTGGTCACTGAAAATTTTGTAAAATTTTGTCAAATGACAAATTAAGATATTCTGTTTCCTCGCCATGCTAATTCCGCATACCTAAAAAACATTGTATGGAAATTTTATAATCAATTCGACAAAGAAGTTCAAAACTAAATTAAATTGTAAGCTGAGCCTGCTCTAGTGATTGTATCATTTGACAGTGATACGATACATTTCATAAGTAGTGCGCATTTGTTGCGTGAAAAGAACGATACGATACTACCTAGCACAAAAATACAAAAAAACTGACATTTTGATGGTTTCACATTTCACATGATGTAAAAGAAAGAAGAATGGCAAAAACTTTTACAACCAAAATTACGTCATTCTACCGTAGACTAAAAATACCGATGCATTAATGGAATGTAATGAACGATTATGCATACAACTTTATTAGAATAATGATGTTCTATTATTCGCGAAAGTAAAAGCAAAAAATCAAACCCGATGACCAGACGGCGAAAGGGCGAATACAAATCAGAATAATCCATTTATTGTACATTGTACCCTACAAGCAAAAGCAGTATTTGCATTGGGGCCCTGCTTTGATCTAAATATAATTATCTCATCATCAGTTGAAATCATCGTTTCGAATAAATTTAAAGTATTGGCATGAATTTGCATTCCTTAAATCAAGAGTTGATTCTTGGATAACCACAGAAAAGTGCAGATTCTAATGACGGGAGTAAAGACATTCATGATCATTCAATGAAAGCCTTCAACTTCAACAGACAGATATAAGCTGATAATGTTTTCAAATGACAATAAGAATAGAGGTAAGATTATTTGTAGGCCTTATGACTCATGAACCACAGAACCACCCAGTTAGTTTTGTCGTTAATAAGGCTATAAATTATCACAAGAACCATCAAAGCCTGGGCTCACCAGCGCATAAGCGTCATACAGCATAACACAAAGGAACAACGTTTATTAAGGGATAGGCCTTTCCTTTGTTATAAGATGCTTGGTTATGTCGAGTACATTGCTGAAATAAACAGCTTTGCCTTAGGTAATGGTAAGCAGTAACCAAATTTAAGTTGTCAAGAATGAGATGATTAAAAGGTTCAGTAGCAAAGCATCACTTTTTATCTTCACCAAAAGAAAAAACAACCGCGAAAAAGATATTGGCATATAGAGTGAAATACAACATGATTCTTGATACAGATTGTGCCGCAAAATTATTTATGCTTGGCACTGGTTAAACCACCCGATGTACCTGGTGCTGATGGAGTTTTTGTTCTCTCTAGACGTATAAAATATTGTAAAAATATGAAGCAATATTTAATATTTAATACCTCGAATTATTTTTATTTGTAGACGTGAAATTGAATATAAAGTTGCTTTAGAACTGTTTTCATGTTAAAGAATGAGTTTTGAGTTACAATATTTTGACTCAGGCTGATGTCCGCTTTCGGTCCGATGTTGTAGGATGATTGATTGTGTTGTGCTACAGTGTGACAAAGAACAGTATCAGTAACAAAAAGGTAGATTGGATTTTTTTTGGTGGGCAAGCATTGAGAATTTTTGGTAGGTAGTGTCGTGCTATACGAAGTTGACCATAGGTACGAATGAATAATGAAGCTTTACTTGTCGATCTAGTAGCCGGCCGAAATTCAAATAAACCTGTAAAATTATCATCCGATTAGACGCTCCGACGCCTTTCAGGTACAGGTTTTAGAAGTCACAGTAAGTCTACTATGTTTAAATGTAAACGCGTAAAGACAACGAGGTTTTTAGTTATGTTGGACAATTTCTGGTATAAAGTTGAACTTTGCGTTCAGTCCTGAGCAAAATGTTTGCTTTAAAAAACCCACCGATTACGAAATAATAGAACGTAAACACAACAACATGACAGTTACTGGAATAAAATGAATGCTAATACAGCTTAGCTTTTTTCCCGTTTGGAGTTGAGAATAATTCCCTGTAGCATCGAATTTTATAGTAGACAGGGTTGAAGAGATAAGAAAATTCATAACACTAAAGTCAGTCATTGATGAGGAAGGAAGCAAAAAGACCGTGTAATACAATCCATCCATTGTTTATACAGAATATCAAAATCAGAGCAGAACCGTTTTATAAATTTTCCAAATTTAAAAACTTAATGCATGAAATTTCTCTACACTCTGATTCAGTTGTGTCTTTATACTCATATTTTGTTTGTCTTATCTTATATAACCCATGCTTTTCAATTAATTTATTCAATTATTATTATGCAATGAGATATTACAAAATAGCTCTTTAGGGAAAAACGTAATTTTTGCAAGCCATACCCTGGGCTATCCTATTATAATGTAGTACGTAAGTGAGCACTGATCAAGTCTAATCCATAATGGATTATGGAACAAGCGAAATCGATAATGAAATATAATGTCTTGTTGGTACTCCTGCTATATTATTATCGACCGTGTAATATTGTCCGATAATTACAGTCACGGAGAAGATGAAGATGGTGATTTCATTCATCCCTCCTTTTACTTGCTTGCATGACTGCTGAGTTATTTCACTTCTAATATCCTTTATATTGCCATCATTTTTGCATAATACGCAGCGTGATTGCTGTTTTCGCTGGAAAGTAGGTGGTTCTTTAGAATATTGAATTTTTATCTTCCTCCGACACACACAATATGAAAAGCAATCTCTTTTGGATGATACAATATCGTGAAAAGGGTTTTAGAATGAATGAAAATTTGCAAGAGTAATATAAATGAGTTTTGAAATTTATGGAGGCAAGAACCAAGCGCACTTTTTCATTCTTGTGGTCCATAAACGCATTTTTATTCATTGTAACATATTGTTTAAATGTTAAATGAGTCATCAATTCATCATCAGCTCACACACCACACGATAAGTACAGCTTTTCTTGTAAAGACTATATAGCCACCCTCAAAGGAATAGCTAAAAGCTAGTTTTTTTCTTTTCATTGAGAAAAATGATCTGATCGCGTGGTATAGTAGAGTTGAACCCTACTGCTTACCTCACCTTAAGTCAGAATAAAAAATAAGATAATCTTCGCCCACCGTCGTAGGTATTCTCTATTGTTTATCCGGGCCCACATGGTTAGTCTGAATAGCTGAATAGGATGGGTTTATATTTGAAAGAATATTTATGTCCACATGCATTTTCTTTAAACTGTGCAAATTATTTTGCAAATGAGAGATGAGATGGTGATCAGTCACCTTTCAAGTACATTTTGAAGTAAAAGAATGCGTTACAGATCACAGTTATCATGTTAAATATTGCTTTGTACTATGTAGACGCTAAGAATGTTGAATGGATTTCTTGTACTGGCAAAACTCCATTGATACATATATGTCTGAAGGGTTGCTTCAAATCTTCTTTTAAAATGTTTTTCAGTGTATGTAACAAGAAAAATACATTTGAATTAACAATCCGTAATAAGTTGCTGAGAGTAAAAATAATTAATTAACCAAGTAAAAACAGTTCAAAGATAAAACCAAAAATATTTCAATAATACGTTACATAGATCTATTTAATAAGTACAATAATATGTACATAAGTCTATAGATTGTCAAGGCTGGAGAATTACAGAATTTAAAAATCTTCAATAATCCAACACCACAAAAATAAACATTTTACTCCATCTCTGGACGTCCCTCAGTTTTTTGTTTGTTCAACTATAATTTTGGATCCAATTTCCATACATATTGACAGGTGCACGGGAGAAGCATGATTCCTATTATTAGCCAGGTCGATCCGAGATATGAATGGAATATTATTCTGTGAAGTTGGTTACGACTTGAAGTTAATTATGGAGTTGGAAGTAAAACTGAATGACGTAATAACAATTAGCAATTTCCACTCTACGAGACTGAGAGTTACTGTCACTGAGACTAGAATTTGCAAACAAGGAGCTTCCCGTGAATCTTTGGTTGCATTTTACATTTATATTATTCAGATGTGAAATTACTTGGTAGATCAAGCCAAACCTTTCACTTCTTAAAATAACCATTTGTTAATCAGCAACAGTTCTATACTAATAAAAATAATATGAGATAAATAATTTGCATGTAGCTAATTAAAATTTTATATGGGTTACTCACAAATCTGAAATAGGTGCGGCAAAGTATTGTGACTATACGCACGCCTCTTTATGTTGACTACTTTTCTGGTATCCATATTCCTTCCTGGTGAGAAACAATGATGCTAATATTTTTCAAAGAAAGAACTTTCCCTACTTTTTCTAAGTCATTCTAAAAAAATAAGACACTCTCCTTTTTCGTTTTTTAATTATGACCGCATCGTACCATATTTCTTTAGCATTAACAAGCTATCTTTAAACATCTAAGCCTTAGACCTTACTAGCGACAAAATGAAACGGGTGTGTAAATTGTGAAGTTGATATAAGAAATGTGCATCCAAACGAATAATTAAAGAAAATCCATATAATCACCGAATAAATACGAAGATTGATGACAGTTTCAGAAAGCTCATCACCATCATTTTACAGGTGTTTTTCTTGTCATCATTTTGTCTTTTCTGCCATTTAAGCATGCTCCATCTTTATAATTATGTATTACATTTGCTGATTAAAAATGCAAAAAATAGATTAAACTAGACAAAGAACACGTAATATCACTACTACCCCGGCTCGTTTTCGTCGCTCCTTCCTCCGTCGACGGTCGTTTTTCTCATTTATAACCTTGTTTGATAACAGAGATGAGAGAAAAAAGATAATTTGCATAATGTGTAAATTCCACTTTTGGAGACCTACCTAATAATAGTATTCAAGAAGCCACTATTCATTCAGATTTTTTCTCTCAAAATGAGTTCGTATTGTAATTTTTGCACATTATTTAGTACCAAGCCACGATAAGCGAGTCCATTCATTCAAACAGTTTGAAGAATCATTTGACTTTCATCATTAATTATAATAGCACAGTACAACTACAACCAAACTATTCGTGTTAGTATTGAACATGCTTTAGCCGCTGGGAACAAACAATATTGTTATCGCGTACCCCTCCATTAAGCTAAAGTCTTTTATTTTACCTCAACTGAGCCTCGTCATTTCATTCATAACTTTTTTTCTTAACTTTTCAAATAATCTTTTAAACATATTTGAATCAAAGTGTACACCACTAGATCTTACATGGGCAACAAGTTGGGTTGTGCGCGTAGTATTCGAGCTGTTCATTCATAAAATCTAATTCCAAGGGAATGAGGGAGCAGCACAAAAAAGATGCGAGCTGTGTTCATTCATTAATTTTCCAACAACAGAACACCACCGTCACATCACCTTTAAGCGTAAAATTTGATAATGATAATACAATCCTTTTGTTACCTCGATCTACGTCTTCACAAGTAATGAAAAACTAAATTATTAGCTACATTTTAAGCGAAATGTGGCTTTACTCAAAAACCGTGCCCATATTTTTCGCATTTGCTTTACCTGTCTTACGTAATTGTAATAAAAATGCGACTTTTATTTTGTAAAACGTTGAATATATTTTTTATGTTAGTAACATTTGAGACTTGAGGACTATAGTTTTCCATGAATGAGTGGAAAGAGGCAACAATAAACTGCACTGAATGAAATGAATGAGTATTGGTAAATGTATTTTAAGCAACAATATCATCCAACTTAACGGAGAAAATTATTTAATGAATGAACAAGATAATTTAAATGTTAATGCATATTCCATGAACAACACTTCGTCCAGTTCCACATGATTCATTTAAATATGAAAAGGGAACTTGCTGAAATAATGAGAATTTTGGAAAAGCAAAAATAAAGCTTTTTATAAGCCACTCCATCCTAATGATGAGTTCAGAAAAACTGTTTGCCTTTAACAATCGTTATTTTTAATTTGCCAGTAGAAACAGGACAGGACTGTGCCTGAATTCAAAGTCTAAAATTATCATTGTAGTATCAAATAGTGCGTACTTAAATAATTTATTCGGCAAAGTAATTGTCTCAGATATGAAGATCATTACCTTCTTTTGTACTGATCTCATCCCAGTGAAATATTATCATGATTTCTTAAGTGACCAGGTATATTTTAGTAGAATGAGCCGATTTACTTTTCTGGGAGTGGCGACCTCCTTCTTATTTGAAATATAAATGTTTTTACGATGTGCTATGCTTGTTTGAAACAATTGTTGATAATTTAGCCGCAGATGCTACCTATAAGCCGAAGCTGCTGACTTACTAGAATTTTTAAAAAAAATATTTAACTTTGACTCAAATCGCAACACTATCACATTATTCACAAGAGAAATATAAGGATTGGCATATTGTTTGACAGAAAGCTTACAGGTGCGACGTAAGGCTCTCAATGTCATGCAGATGTAGACAAGGTGAATAATAAGCTGAACATTTACTATCAATAAACATCGCTTATCATCATCAGAGGAATAAAACAATAAAAGTCAGAGAGCAATGGGTTTTTGTACCACTAGACATGACATCGTCACCATAATCTTAATCTTGCCCATGTGCTGATGCCGTCATCGCGTATCGACTATCGGCGTATTACAACCAGCTTGTTTGAAATTCAAGTGAAATTCAATTTTAGCGAGGAAGGAAGAAAACAGGATTTGCCTAATTTGAATGACAGAAACACGATATCAGAAAAGTTGTTAAAGGATTAATAATGGTATAAATCCGAAGAAATATTTTATTGTCTCCCTTTTTATTAGTGTCAATTTTTATCTACTCGATGTATTTGAATGTTTGAGTGTTGCACATTTTGTCTGAGATCACATACTAAAATAGCTTTTATTAATATACTTTCAACTGTGAGCTTCAAAAAGATTTTTCGCATTTGATAATAAAGATTTTAGCGTCTCCAATCCCAATATGAAATGATTGACTTTATTACAAGCATATCACAGCAGACATTTGCTAATTTAATTTTATATTCAGTTGTTTGTAAGATTTACTACCTTTATTTATAAACTCTGTTAAATTCAAACTCGGGATAGTTCCTCCAGTAATTGGAATTAACACAATTATCATGGAAGTAGTTTTTGGCTATTGAAATCGAGTGTTTTAGATTTGGAAAACTAGAGCAAAAACAATTTAATTTAGAATTTTTTAATTTGTCATTGTTTTAGTGAGTAAAAAGTTTCATCAAAACTTTGATAGTTGCAGAAATTTACTCCCATGTCTCATCAATCTCCAAATAAGCCGATTGGAACATACAACTTACTTACACAGAAATTCTTAGATCTCTTCGAATAGAAATCTAATATTTATTAGTGAAAAATATGTAATAAAAGTACACTACATACTTAGTATCAAGTATCATACTAGATACATTATCAATTGTACCTACATACAAATTATAGCTTCATTCATATCTTTACTTTCAAACTGTCACTCCAACGGTCGACGACGCAGTATCATTGAGAACTTTTGTTAGTTTTTTATTAACTGCAGTTTTCTTTGGTTTGTTTGGATTGTGCCATTGTGCGTGGTAATCCAAGAGTGCAAAGGCTTGGGGAAATGTATTCTTATGATGATGATATTGCTGCAGTTGTCATCATCGCTCTTACCGAGGATGACGATGATAAGAAGAAGGAGGAGAATAGGCACCCCTCCTTGAAATCCATATGTAATTAGCCACTTGATATGGATGAGTTTAGGGTAGGACCATCATCATCGTCAGCGCCATCATTATCAACACCAATCTTTTACGCTGTAGATACATGCGAACTTCATAATTTCAATTCAGCAGCGTCTCATCATCATCAACAACTGCAGCGGCGGCGAATGGATTAATTTGTACTTGTACTAACAATGGTCGTAGTATAGACGAAGTGGTTAACTTTTTGCGAAAATTTGTAAAGGATTTCCTAATGCTGTACATGAAAGTGGTACACACACTCAAATATTGACCTGCACAAGAGTTGGATCACGTCATCATCATTATCATATTGCTGCCTGGTTGAATACTAAGGGGTAGTATTTGCAAATTTTTTTTTAAATAAAAAGGATAGTATAACATATTATAAATCTTAACCTGCAACGTTAAAGAAGTAAAGTAACTTTATAGTGAGAGCTATACGTAATATACCCCGTGTCCATCGATCCAACATCCACCCACCCTTTAACTTCATTTACCAAAATGTGACAGCAACATCTAAAGAAAATGTTAGCCACCCCCGCCATAAATACATAACTATACCTTTTCTTCTTCATATTATGTATAAATAAACAGAAATAATCAATATAAAAGGAGTTGAAACTAGAAATGGCAACTTCGGAGCATTTTCATTACAATTAAAATTCAAGTATAAGGACAACGTGAAGAAGAAAAAATGGTGGACAGTGAATGTGTGATGAATTTTGTAACACAGTCCTAGTATAGGAGTTTTAAGGTAAAATTCATTATTACTCGATTATTTTTTTCGTGTTGGCTTTAGTTATGGAATCAGAGTGACATGTTTATGATGGTAACGATGTTTTTTAAACAAATCGACTGTAATGATATGGGGCATTATAGTACATTATCTTTTGGGAAGTTTCATTGAAACAAGCCTTCAAAATGTGTTTGCATAGAATAGAAGAAATAGTATAGTGCAGTGTGCAGTGATGCAAAACGCAACAAAAGTTTTATGTAAGTTATACATATATGTAGCTGACAACTGGTACTTTTCCTTTTGCTTTTTACATGAATTCTGCAAACCTTACAGACACATTGCACCCAACTGCAGCAAAGAATCTCACAGTGAGAGAATGCACTTCCGGTTCATTGTGCTAATTCCATAATGAGACACCTGGCCCCCCATTATAAAATTAGATTTGTACAAGGGAATTTAAAAATGCGCTCTAAGTAATTTGCATGTGCATAATGGTAAAAGCTACTTTGCAGACAGACGCATCAAGGCAATTTAAATTAAATATGTTGATGATTTGATGCTGAAGGACCTACAAAACAATTGCTTTCCCTTTCTTTTTANACTTTGCAGACAGACGCATCAAGGCAATTTAAATTAAATATGTTGATGATTTGATGCTGAAGGATCTACAAAACAATTGCTTTCCCTTTCTTTTTAACAGGATCTCCTTTGGGTTAGTTATTTGGCAGTATTGATGCTCTTCAGTCTGGTTGACCAAGAAGGAAGTGCCTTTTTCATTTTGGGTGTTCGAGGTCAGGTTGGGAGGAAGTTTCACCACCCAAACAATCACCAACAGCAATTCATGTTTCGACCGACTCCAGCCAGGGATTTCTTTCCTATTAAAAAGCTCCAAGAACCTGTGGGAACCAAGTATGATCCCAGGTTGGAGGAAATGGACATAAGACAATTACGAATGAAATTGGGTAAACACTATGACCCAAACTATATGAGTATTAGGAGACCGATTGAACTCACCACACATCCCAATGGCACAATGCGATTTCCTTTTAAGAGAAACAAGAAAGGAAGGATAGTGCCAGTCAATGAGGTTAGCATGCACTGTGAATATTATCGGGTTTTTGAATAGATAAAAACATAGGTTATCCCCATACAATTCATAATGTAAACTCTTTCTTTGCATTTATTTTAAAGAACGATGAGCAAAGCAACCAAGTGCCAAAATTTATACGAAAATTACAATACGGCGCCCTTTCTCTTCCCGATGGTACCAAACTGAGGACAAGACTCACTCCAAAATTGAGAAGAAAACTAGTGCAGTTCCTTTGGGCGTACACATCGTGTCCAGTCCAGGAAAATTGGAGAGATCTAGGAAT
>VYYJ01003943.1:0-14857 GCA_021029165.1 Cyphoderus albinus
AATAGATAACAAAAATGAACAATTAGAAACTTTTTATTTTAAACGAAATACAATTTTTGAATTCTTAATATTTTTAAAGTATCTCTACAACAAGAAAATTGATTTACCACCAATTCCCTCTGGTGGAGATACCAATAATCAAGTTCGTCTGCTCCTGGAGACGTTACAGTGCTCCAAAGTGATAAACGAGCCTGAACTGGAGACTATCTGTACGGCCCTCCTGGTGGAGCGGTTAACAGTCCAAAATTCGATAAATTGCCTGAATATAGCAACAAAATATAAGTGCACCACGTTCCAGCAAAAGGTGATCGAATTCATTGGAAGTCACCTATATGATCTGATTTGGACGGAAGAGTTCAATGCATTTTCCGAAAATGCTTTGGTTAAATTCTTGGAATTTGACGAATGGTACCTCCCCGAAGCGCAAGTTTTTGATTTGGTCGTTGAGTAAGTTATTGATTAAAACTAATTAAAAAGATTTATACCTGCAGTACATGTAATAGCGTCCATAATAAATTAAATTTATTTTGTGTGTACATAGATGGGCCAGGAACAAACATCGGGTTGAAGGACAACTTGATCCCGGATATGTGGACATATCTTCTGCTACCCTGAGATCAGTCATGGGGAGAACATTGCGTGCCATTCGATTTCCTCTAATGAGCTTCGACGAACAGCGTGACATTGCCGTACAGTACCCCGGCCTATTGACCGATAGGGAGCGACTTCAACTTTATGATCATATGCTAATTCTAGAATCTGGTGATGCACCACCTTTCACAGCGCGACGAAGGAATCGCCCTGTCGCCAATCATAACCAGGAAGAGAACGGCGGCCAAAATCAAAACGAACAAAATGTCAGTAACGTGAATGAAAATCGTGAATTGGAAAATGTTTCCAATACTGAAGATAATCAAGAAGAAATAGGAAACGAAAATGAAACGGAGGATGCATCAACAAACAACCTGAATGATAAACCTGCAGCAATAGAACCCACACAGAGGAAACAGAGACAAGAGGATGATAACATGCCAGGAACTGGGTCAGTAGAGTCAGAGTCTTCAGTAGTACTCCCACCCTTACTTCCGGACTCTATTGCCAAAGACCATGAATTTAAGGCACCCCCTCCAAAAAAATCCAAACAATCGACGCCTATGCCCTCCACCTCTAAAGCAGTACGCCGTCAATCAGGGCGTCAGAAGAGTGGCGGTGCCCTAGATGAAGGAAATCAGGGACAAGGCGAAGAAATAACATCACTACAAAATTATGTAGCTTCCCTAAAGGAAAAGGATGTATCACATCTGACTGTTATTGACGAGACCATGAAATTATCCGCTCCCAAGCACAGGATTAACTTGCCTTGTTTAAAGAATTTCAATTTGAAACTTGAGACAAATCGCAATTTTGAAACGGGAGCAAAGTTAAAGAAGTACATTGGTGATCAGAGCGTTTACCTCCACCGCATGTTATTTTTCAAATATGACGGCTCAGATGGCCACAATCAGTTACCCGAACAAGGTCAAGGGGATTATCTAGGACATGTTCTGGCAAAGATTATGGCGCATATATTCAATCACCGCATTAACGTCTGCATAACAATTTCCGATGTCCAGGTTTTGAAGATTTGCCATAAAACTGGGACTTTGAGTATTAACATGCTCAGAAGGGCGCAGAACATTCTTGACAGTTGCACTGAGGCAGTAAACAAGTTCACCCTGAAAAAGTTGGCACTGAACGAGTGTGTCATTACTTTGAATAAAATTTCAACAAAGGACCTAGAAACAGTCACAATGCGACAAATGAAGGGACCGAACAACAAACAGGGCAATTTGTTGAAGAACGCTACAAACATGAAGGAGTTTGTGATTCTAGGAAGTAACACTTGCTGCGGCAATTTGGACCTGAATGAGGACATCCTCCAGGTGATGCCTCAGCTCCAGAAGCTCTGCTTATCCCGATGTACGCTCTACATGAAAAACGAAATGTCCCAGCACAATTTGCAAGAGCTCTTTTTAGATGACGTTGTTGCTTCTCCAGCGGTCTACGAAATGTTACCTCACAAGTTCCAACACATCCGGAAACTTTGCATTGAGGGAAAAAATCTTGATCCTGAGTGTCTCTGCTGTATTCTCAATATGTCGTCTATTGAGTGTATCTTTGGCTCGCATTTTGTTTACTCCGAGGAGGCGCCACCAAGATCCACTCCGAAACTGGAGGAGCTGTATCATTTCTTGGCAACGATATTCGATGAATCCTTTGCTATGAATCTCTCCACCCCGTTCCTTTTGCAAAGGAAACAAACTGCTCTATTTCCGGGACCGATGGACCATCGGGATTGGGTTGGCACAAAAATCGAGACGGAGGTGTATGCAAAATTCCAGGAGATGGTTTTTGAATCCAAGTTGTTGGACACGTTCTTCGACAATTTGGAGCGTTTCCAATTTTTCATAAAACCGAAGGAAGCCAATCGGAATGGCGAGACAGTCCAAGTACGCAGGACTACAAGAAAGAGAAAGGCGAGGCTTACGCCCAAACGATCTGTAAACGGCTGGTTATAGCAAATTGGTAAATGAAGGAGAAAGTTTTTTGGAAAGGTTATGAAAATGGAATTTGTGACTGCATGTCATTTTTATCGCAATCTAATGGAACTTCATGTAATGAATTCTTTATTTAATGAAACATTTTATTTATCATTTTATATAATTTACACAATTTATTACAATAATAATTTCAAAGTTGGAAGTTGAGAAGTGGAGGTGGATAAAATTGGAAAAATAATTGTAATGATTTATTATTTGGTGGCTTTCAATAAATATTTAAAAATTAAAACTTACCAACTCTGCCTTTTTTAGTTTTCATGAAAGACTCAATTGATATTAAATAATTTTATGAAAATCACTGTTGTGTTATAAGACAATAGGAAGGCGGCTTCCATCATCGTTGTTAAAGTACAAGGAAGTCTTATTTATTTTTTAGCTTGATAGACTTTAAAAGAAAACAGATTAAGTCTTAACTGAATGAGGATGAGAAGAAAAAGCAAGGCCCTAAAGCAAATACACGTCCACAATATGCTATAGTTCTATAGTTCCTTTTTATTACAGTTATTTCTTTAAGGTACTAGCTTTATTTATTTTAAACCCGTGATTTGAATCCGATGTCGATGTTAGATATTATCAATCGTTTATTACTGGAAGTGTGCTAAGGCTAAACTTACTAATATAGATTTAACGAGCTTGTAGACTGGAAACATCCAAAATTAAAAACAGAGTCAACTTATACATAGACATATTCAATATCTCATGAGTTCGAAAATCACCATAATTTTCCCTGGATTCTTGGATGCTGGAACCATTATGCTAACTACGATATGTATGATAATATTCATTAACAGTAAGCTGCATTAGCATTATGTTTGTTTGTATTAAATTAATTTTACAATTGGATGTTCTCCAGATTTGCAGGACCTGCACTGCAGGCTTTGAATAAGTTACTGTTATATGCTGTTTAAGAAGGTGCTTTTGTTGGGCAGTATAAGGTACTTCTGCCCCAATAACCAAATGAGTATTTAATTTTAGGTCTGACAGGGTACTTACAAATTGTAAGTTACAATTAGCCGATATCCAGTCACTGGGCTCGTGGACTCGACTCGAGTCAGAAGCAACGAAGCGAAGCGTACACAGAAGTTCAGAGAGGAAATCATTCATTGCTTAGACTTGCGATTAGTAGTAGCAGCAGCAGCGTCCCTGCTGCCTGCAAGTTGTAAAACCTAAATGTATATAATAAACGCATAGTGCTTCTCTGTAATAATAATTGTGTTGACCTGTGACTAACCGAAGGATGGAATGAAGCTGAGGCGTCATCCAATGCGCCCTGATTATTCATACACATTACCTTACCTAAAAGCAAAGACAAGAAAATATTACAGCAATTTGTACAGACAATTTTATTTCAGTTACTTCTTGCTAGCTTTAATAATTAGCTGTAAACATTTTAACCCGTGATTTGAGTCCAACGTCGACGTTATAACCTATCAAAATTACTGAAAGTGTGTGCTTTGCAATTAGTATTGAAAAAAGCTCAATTTACAACTTGAAACACCGAAAAAATAAATAACTTTAAAAGACTTTCTTCTAAATTCTTCATGTATAAATTCTAGTCACGTTTAAGTTAACGAATAAATTAAATTAAATACGTGTTCCAAGTTGGAACTTCCAAGTTGAAAGTTCTACAGATGCAGTTGCATTTGCATTTCACATCTGAACATAAAAGAAAATCTGCTCAATCTCACCGTGTCCCATAAAGTTGTAGTTTTAGAGTTGCTGTTTTAATAGTGCCGGTCTCTAAGTTACCGTACCGCTAAAATTCAAAAATTTGAAGAAGAAAAAATCGGCCATTTTTTATTTTAATTTGCTGCAGTTAGTTTTGGACCGCGCAGTCGACTTACGTTCTGACTTTTTAATCAGTCGTTGGCCGACGATTGACACGTCATTGTTGCTTTTAATTGTGTAATTAAATGTCGAAACCGGAACAGGGTTTAATTCCGATTTCGGAGTGGACGAAAGATTTTAAAGCTATGGATAAAGAAGACACAATGAAGAAAAAGAGTCCGCTGGACATTCCTGAGGTTTATATTTGCTATAATTAAAAGTAATTTTTGCTTTAATTGTAAGGATTTTGAGGATAATTTGAGTCAAATGTTTATCTTTTGTTCTGCCTTATCACCAGGTCCTGGAACATCTGCTGGAGTACTTGCCCGTGGAGGATCTGAAGACGGCCAGACTGGTCAATCACCTTTGGAAGGACTGCGCAACTCCTTCCATTAGAAAGAAAAGTCGAACGATTTTCATTGGAGAAAGGCGGGGAAGAAATAATAACGCCCTAAAAGATTTGGCAAGACTGAATGCCTGCATCAAGGAGACCATCGGAGGAAGCTGCAAGTTTCCGTCCTACAAATTCAGACTGGATGTGACCATGCTTAGAAAAAGAATTCATGAAGTGTCCTTCGCCAATTTCCTTGCACTGGTCAGCCCATGGGTAGCAAAATTGGCATTGATTTTGGACAGCGATATGAAGAAATCATTTGTCACTGCATTTCCCCGGAAGTTTGAATACCCGAGATTGGAAGAACTTCGGTTGGTCGCTAATCGCTATGTCCATGCAAAAGAACAGAACGGATTTTATCAATTGGTGATGAACATCATGGAGAAAGCAGTATTCTTGAAGTCCGTCGACTTTTATGCATGTGGAATAAACCCGATGTACGTCGAATGTATTGAGAAAGGGAAAAATTACAAGTTCACAAAGCTACGACTTGAAATGGAAATCGAGAACGAGGATCTTGAGAAGCTGAGCACCTTGAGAGGTCTACGCTTGAAATCTTTGTCCATGTCCTTTGTGCATTCCATACTGAACGATAACGATACCAGCATAAAGAAGTTTTTGGACACACAGAAGAACTCCCTGGAAGAGTTAGAATTGGAACTGTTCTCCGTTGATTCCCCAACTGTTGTAAACCTTCCCCGCATGGAAAAATTGACGACGTTGAAGATTGCGGATCCCCAAGATAGGATTTGTGAAGAAGAAGACGGCGAAGAGGAAGCGGAGCCCGGACTTGTGTCTTTTCCGGGGATATGCTACAGCAAAAAGTTTCCAAGTTTGAAATCTCTTCACTTGAACAAAGTGTACATCAGGGAACTCTGTCTTTGCGAGCAATTCCTCAATGAGAGTATTCAACCCATTGAGACAATGGAGGAGCTCATGTTGCCCTACAATATTGAAAACGATGCAGTCACTGTGAAGAATGTCAAGCAAGTAGCTCGGATTTTTCCGAATCTCAAGAAGCTCATTATTCCAACGGTTGCGCCCTTAATTGACGCCGTTTTCACCTTCCTAACTGGATTGGAGGAATTGACTTTGGACTCAACTCTCTGGACCGGCCGATCGTACGACTATATCGATTACATGCTGCTCGGATTGAGTAAGTCCAAATGCAAGAAGATCCGCCTTCGCGCTAAAAGGGATGGCGAGAATTTCCAGTGGGACCAAGTAGAGCTCGGAAAAATTAGCAAGCCGATTACATGCCTTACCAGTAATTAATAAATGACTTTTAACTTTTATACTCATTTTTAATTGTAGTAAAAACTAACAGTACACATTTAACATTGTTTCAGAATTAAAGGTACTTGGATTAAAGGGAAGGGGTGATCGCTTTGAATTGACCAGTTTAACGATTTATGCCGCTCTCATGAACATGCCGTCGCTCGAGTGCGTTGACTTGCAATACAGGGGTTTCGATATTGACACTTCCAATGTTAGTGATTGACCAAATACAAAATAGTCTAATTAACTCATTCTGAATTTATTCACACGGATTGATTTTTATAAACGCATTAATTCTTTTTTTTTCCCTTAGATTCCAGTCCGTGCCTTGGAGGACCTGAAAGGAAAATGTTTGGTTCTCTGGCGTGATTGGGTAACCAGTACCTGCTGCGATTAATTCATTCCAATCCAATTCAAGAATCTTGAATCAAGATTATAATTAACATTTATCAATTATTTTGTGCGTCATGCTTTTTTACTACTCTTCTGCAATGAGTTAGGGAATGAGAATAATTTTTTTAGATTATTAAGGGGAAATGTGAAATGAAATACGAGTTTGAAAAATTAATTCATTATTTGAAAATGATCTACTGAAATTTTAGTAACAGCAAATTGGATGCATTTGCCTAATGAGATTGAATGAGAATCTGAATGAACAAATTAAAATTTATGGGTTATTTTAAAACCTTTTTATACTTCTACTTATGTAACGTATCAAATCAATGTAAATGTAAAATACTAAAAAAATGTCACAGTTCAAATACAGAGTTAAAAGCTTGTAGAACCCTGTATAATTGTATGTAATTGTATAAGTATTTTATATATGTAAAATTTGAAAGATTTGAAATCAATAAAACAATTG
Source organism: Cyphoderus albinus (assembly GCA_021029165.1). Taxonomy (NCBI): domain Eukaryota; kingdom Metazoa; phylum Arthropoda; class Collembola; order Entomobryomorpha; family Paronellidae; genus Cyphoderus; species Cyphoderus albinus. The sequence continues at coordinate 6,962 of VYYJ01003943.1, forward strand.
AAATTTTTAGTCATTCCTTAGATTTGGTTTTGATTAAATAATTTATTTTACTTTCAACATTCACATTGTTGCTTTTTGTATAAATTGCTGAATCTTTGACTTGATGTCCGTCCCGTCTAAAAGATTTACATGCGTGCGGCAAAAAGTTATCTAGAACTCTACTTACTCTACATTACATACAAAAAATGCATTAACTTGACTTAAACGCACTAAAACTTCATTTCTTGAGGTTTGATTGTTGGAAACTGATCAAATTTTTTGCTGTGTCAGTGTCAAGAAGGTCAAAGAATAAAATTTTAAACATTTTAAGCATAAAGCTTTATTGTCAATTGCTGACAGGTAATAATTTTAATTTTATTGTATATTATTATTTAAATTATGTAATTGTCATAATCTACAAAACGGTCACAAAAAAGGCGTGTGCTCTGCACACAGAAAATCTACCAATCAAGTTACTAATTGTTTACACATTGTCGCCACTAAGTATAATGTCTCATGTTTAAAAGATTTGTCCCAATTTCGTTTTTAGGTCAAAAGCCACGGTTCAGATTCGAATCATCAACCGAAAAATGCCTTACACTGAGCAAGAACTCTTCTACAAGGCGGACAACTTAGTTCGGAGCGCGTGTCCAATTCTCCAGTCACTTTTTTACGCTCGCTGGAAGGAAGTGACTGGATGGGAATGGTCGGAAGTCCGGGCTCAAGATTTTATTCGTGACCTCGGGGCAAATTTGTACCGCCGAGCGAAGCCCCTCCAGAGGAAACTTCTTGAAGGCGGCAATGTGGAGGAGTGGGACGTTACTCTTCTGGCTCAAGCTCTTGCCTGCCTTCAGCGTCAAGGAAAAGGGGCTGGAAGTGAAGACGATTTTCAAGCACAAGTGAAGAAAGAAAACGGTGGCATCCAAACGGTTGTCCAGTGGAGGAACAAACTGGCTCACAAAAATGATAATAAGCTGAATCAAGACGTTTATCAAGAGTTCCTGGAAGAATTTCGCTCCGCTTTGCTCTGCATTGGTGACACAACTGAAGAACAGATTGACAAACTGATCGAAAACGCTGGCGTCACCTCCTCCGTGTCGGCGTGGGAAATAGCCAACGAAATACAGCGGAAAGCCGATGCTGAAGCTGAGAAGGTAAATCTGGAGAAAGCCGCCAAGCTCTACTCGGAAGCATTGTCAGTGCCCAGTTTACTTCCCGTCAACCAGGGAACTCTTTATGAGAAGTTGGCAGAGACTTATTATGAAATGGTGAGGTCAAAAAATTGTTGGGAAGAATCTTACGGTCTACGGAAACAGGCAGGGGAGGCTTCTCAGAAAGCTCTAGAATGCAACAAAAACTCTTGGAGGGCTTATCACATCCGCGGAAAGATTTTACAGGACTTTGAAGGCACTGATGGTGTTAATGAAGCCATAAGGCTTTTCACAAAGTCCCTTGCTATTTCTCCGGGTCAAAGCGATGTCCTGTCGGATCTGTACGCGTGTCGTCTTCGTGCCGGAGAAATCGCCCGAGAAGACTCTCGTGATCCAAATCTGGAGCCAATGGAGTTAAGCGAATGGGTTGACAATTTTATTGCTAAAACTGGATTTCACCTGTCGGAGGAGCAATACCTCAAGATGAACGGAGTTTGGGCTTCCGCCATTCCTGGTCAGGTTCACGTGGAAAATGGACACCGGTACAAGAATGGTTGGAATTGCAGGCAGTGCTACGAGGAAGCTGCGAGATTTTACACGAAGGCGGCGAAAATGGAAAACGCAGAGGGGATGTATTGGCTGGCCGTTTTGTATCTCGGGGGGAAGGGAGTGGTGCAGAATATTCCGAAAGCTTTGGAGCTCCTTAGGAAGGCTGCGGAGAAGCCACCGAAGATGAGCATAAAAACGAAAAACTTCACTTCCGGACAACAATTTCCTGACACTGGGGTTTATTCCGCCCAGCAATGCTTGGGATTATTATATCAAGAAGGCGTCGGAATGGCAAAGGACATGGTGCAGGCATTCCAATGGTACAAGAAGGCATCAGAGAACGGAAGTGGGAATGCATCACTCAACGTTGGACTCATGTATTGGTACGGTGAAGCTGTACCCCCAAATGCCAAAATGTCGGAAATGTACTGGCGCCGGTCCCTCGAGATAAATAATGATTCTCGAGCCGCGAAAATGCTCTATGTTTATTACATGCGGCAAATGGAGCCTGCCGCAGCCAAAATGGTGTTTGATAAGGCGATTGATCCTGACAGAGGCGACGAGAAATTGGCGAAGCACAAGGACTCGATATATGCAGACATTGCGGGATTGGAAAAGCGAAGGAGTTTATTGGAAAATGAAGTCTTGGAATTTGAGGAAACAAAGAAATTAAAAATCAAGGGACTGACATTTCTCGAAAGGGTGGAGCGGAAAGTGAAAGCGGAGATAACGGAAGCTGCTCATCATCTCGCGGCGATCTAACTATACAATACTATTGTATTTATGTATTAAAAACAAGAAAAGCATTTAATTGTACATTCTGAAATTCTTCCTTAAAATTCAATAAATAACATCATTTTTCGGGAACAGTTTATTCTGTTAACTAATTGCCCGTTATTTTTCAGTTTTTGAGGGTATTTGAGACAAAAGTAATTTAAATAGCCGTCTTTTAGCAATCAACATCTCATATAATCGTAATCGCCTCATCCATTGCCACATTACAATCATTCTAAAGCTTAACAACGATTTCTTCATTCAAGTATTTCAATTGAAAATGTTCATTCCTTTGGAGTAAAAAATTAAACATCAAACTTGAAGGGCAGAAATTAATGATTTATTTTTTCGCATGAATTATCTAAATCGAATACTATTGCAGTTATTATTTTAGATACATTTATATTCAACATCGATTGGCAAAAACAATTCATTTCATTACGAAGTCGTAAGTATTGACTATATATGGCTATGAAAAAGACAATAACATAATAAAAGTTTATTATGACAGTAAACAAGCACCACGACTCTAATAGCCTTAACGTACATGTTGGCTAATGGTAAGTTGTCAATCTTTTCATCACCTGAAGGACAATTAAAAGCGCTGTTCTTTTCTCGTTATTGCCTTCATTAAAATTGTTCAAGAAACAAGCTTCGATTTGATTTGATACCCTAAATTATTTAGGAGGATATTTTTGACGGCATTCATTGGAATTTAAACCATCTCAATTTGAGACTTGGTAATTACAGAATTAAAATCGTAAAGTAGTAAAAGAAAAACTGAATTTGTTCCGCTGTTTTAAAAATTTATACATACTTTTAAAAATGTTAAAATAATTGGATCATTTTTTAAATTGTCAGATTTTGGACTGCATCATGGGGAATGTGTTCAAAGCCATGTCTTCGAAGAAGACCCCGGAAAACCCCGTGATTGCCTGCTGCGTCCTGGAGGGCCACATTTCTGTCGAAGGAGTGCGGAAGCACTTGGAGGGGATGGTGAAGGAGAAAGATGAAGATGGGAGATTTGTGTACCCGGAATTGAAGCAGTACCGTAAACAATATTTCTGCGGCTTAATTTCCAAGTGGAAAGTCGATCCAAAATTTGATATCCGAAACCATGTCAAAGAATATCACCATCGTTCGTTGGATGACAATGAAAATGCTGAGAATGACGACACAGTGATTGTGGCCACCCAAGACGAAGTTTTATCAGCGGCAATTGAACTTATGGATATCGAGCTGGATTCCAAGCATAGCCCTTGGCAAGCTTATCTGATTTACTTGCACAAGGATCAAAAAAAGCCCGGTGGAACTGGTCAATATGACAAGAAAACATTAAATACTGTTCTCGTCATTCGCACGCATCCATTAACGGAATTTTAATTTTAACTCCAATTATTGTATGCTTGTAAAAATATTTAGTCCAGAGTAGATTTTTTCATGTGTAGAGTTGAGGTCAACTTCATGAAAATCAGGCCATGTCATGTATACTAGTGACGCTCACCTTTATATTGATTATGAATTTGAATTTGTGAACACTTTTTACTTTACGACAAGTTACAAAACAAAAGTTACTGGTTGAAAATGAAAAAGCAATTACTACGCTGTCAGTTTTGTTACTCATGTCAGATCAAATAATTATTATGATTCATTCATTATGAATTTATAAAACTTGTTTACATTTCTAACCTGTTTAAAAATAATAATTTTTGCTCTATTTAGCATAATGCCACACTGCAATCCCTAAAATAACATCACTCAAAACTTAATGCGACGCACATCAAATGAGTCAAGTCTGAAGTGAGAAACTTTCGTAGTGAATCATTACTTTTTACAAGAGATTCAATGAAAATTTAATTCGCCCGAGTTTTTGATTATTCAGTTTGCATGATAAGGCGAAAGAATCATAAACCTAAGGAGCCAAAACATGTTTTCAGATTTTTATTTAAATGATTCATCTTTCATGTAAATAAGAGAAACCTGAAACAAAACTAAAGATTTTGTATAATATGGGGGCAATATGAAACGAGAGCTTGAGAAAATTCATCTAAACCAAATCAACAAAATTCTCATTTTAAAAATACTACAAGAAACAAGAAATTAAGATTTAAATCGTGGTTCAGAACATTATTCAATCATCAATCAATCAATCACTTGTTCCAGTTTATGATGACCCCTTTTTGCTTGAATATTTTTGCTGATAAAAGTGGCTGTCCTTTTTTGTCTTTCCACAATCCTTGCGAAAAGTTTTCCCTGAATCTTGCACGAACAAGTAAGTAGTGGAAGTGAAAGGTCGTGTCACTTCCATCGAACCACACACAACGGTAACGGTGAGTTTAATTGGTGGCTGTAGCGGCTTTTTGCAGCCCTTGTGCTTGGAGACAAGGGCCGAAGGATTCGGGAGTTGGCCTCAGTAGTGACCAAGCGTTTCGGGTTTGCCCCTGGGTCTATTGAGTTATACGCGGAGAAAGTTGGAGTTCGGGGATTGTGCTATCGCACAGGCTGAGAGTCTTCGCTACAAGCTCGTAGGTGGTCTCGCCGTGAGTAGAGCGTGTTATGGTAAACATAAGGTCAAAGGTCATTAAAGTTAAAAACTCCTGTAAAGTGTTTTTACAACAAACTGTGACATGTTTAGGCGTCCTCCGATTTATCATGGAATCCGGAGCCAAGGGTTGTAAAGTGGTCTTCTCCGGCAAAATCCGGGGTCAGAGAGCAAAGTCTATGAAGTTCGTGGATGGTCTCATGATACACAGCGGTGACCCCACAAACCATTACGTGGACGTTGCCACTCGCCATATTCTCCTTAGACAAGGTGTCCTGGGCATCAAAGTTAAGATCATGCTGCCCTGGGACCCCAATGGCAAGATTGGACCACGCAAACCCCTGCCCGACCATGTGGCGATTGTCGAACCTAAGGACGATGGAATTCCTAGAGGAGATTCAAATTTGCTCACCTCTGCTGTTACTACCGCGACCCATATTCCTGACCTGGGTTTATCAATGAGTGGTTTGAAACTTGATGAAGGCGCCACCGAGTCGTTTTAATCAATCACAGTTTCTAACTATTTTATAACAAGGACCAGTTTTATTATGATGTCTTGAAGTGTTGCAGCACAATTAAAAAATAAAACAAAGAAATGGTTTCTTAATCTTTGTCAACAAAACCCTCATCGTCAGAAGAATCGTCATACAAAATTGTTTTTTGATGTCTGGGAAGCTTGGAGTAAGCGATGGAAATTTTCCGGTCAATTTCACACAGAGCTTCGGTCGCCTGTAAAATAATAACGAAGACATTTATTTTTGTTACTATCTTTTCACGAATATTTACATTTTACTGTTACACTATTATTGCTTCGCTTTTACTTACATGGTCGAGCATTTCCTTCGTGTGAGCTGCACTAACGCAAAACCTGGTTCTCGCTTCTAGAAGTGATGTAGCCGGGAATCCAACGCCCACAGTAGCCACACCCCTTTTAATCATTTCTCTGACCAGATAGGATATCTTCGTTGGTACAAAAATCAAAACTGGAATAACCGGAGAGTCATCATTTCCATACACAATGAACCCAGCTTGCTTCAGTTTCTGGCGGAAGTAACGTGAATTCCTTTTCAACTGCTGAATTCTCTTCATCCCCTCGTCCGTTCCATCCTCGCCCATGATCATTTTCATTGAAGTGACAATTTGTTGCGCAACCGCTGGAGCCATCGCTGTTCCATAATTATGAGCGTGGCTGTTTCGCCGCAACATATCAATCAATTGTTTGCTTCCCGCGATGTACCCACCCGCCGCCCCAAAACTTTTTGTGAAGGTTCCCATTAAAACGTCAACATCCCTTGGGTCACAGCCCCAGTAGTCCACGACGCCTCTACCGTTAGGTCCCATGGCTCCAATGCTGTGAGCCTCGTCTAAATACAAGTAAGCTCCGTATTTCCGTTTCAAGGCTAGAACTTCAGGCAGTGGAACAATGGAGCCCTCCATACTGTAAACACCTTCCACAACAATTATGATTTTTTCCCAGGGTATTTGGGTTCTAGGTTGTCCATTAACTATGCCTTCCCTTAATCGATTTTTTAAGCTGCGCAAATCTAAAAAACAAAATCATTTATGTGTGATTAAAAGTCTTAATCACATTAACGATTGGGCAGGTGATAACTTGAAATTAACATTTACAGTACCTGTTGCGTCCAATCGGATATCGGGCGGTAGAAATGCTGACCTGGCCTGACTTGACGGGTTCTAAACCGTCACCTAACTGGAAAACAACGGTGATTCTTAAAACCTAAGAATTAGGCGAAAGAATCGCGAGTTCGGGATGGCGTGGCTTTATGCTCGATCGTCCCTTCGAAAATCGAGTGGAATAGTGTGCGAATAAAATTAACTATAAAACTCTCTGGTCTGATTCAACCAAGAATTGGTATTTTATTGACCAAGAACTGGTCTTTATTTGTAACCAAGAATCGGTCTTTATTTTCTCACAATGCCACGTGGGCTATATACTGGCATGCAAGCCAAATACAGAGAAAAAGGAACTGAGACAGAGATCAACCGCTGTGATCCAGAGAGAAATGTGAACTGAAGAGCTCTAGCAGCCTAGAGCGAGAAAGAGCTACTTAACTCTATACAAGAAATGTCCACCCAGTGATGCTGGGTGGCTCAAGGACAAACATGCCTCACTCACGCACTGAAGGTGTGTGATGAGGTGATGAGGCTGGCGACAGCCAAGATTTCAAGAAAAGATAAGAAACGGAGCACAAGAAGCTCCATAAGCTAATTAACACTTTACTACACGGGGCAGACTGACGTCTGTCCAATTAACACAAAACATGGTTCATGGCCACGGGAGGTAACAGTACCATTATGTTTAAATACGCGTATCGTAGCCCCCGATAATCTCAATCCGAGAATAATGGAAGCATGATTTTTCTCATCACTCAGTACCAAACAATGTTTATTAAATATGGCAGGAATGTTCATTGAATTGGTGGCAAAACCCATTGCGCAGATAATTGCATCTTCTGATCCAACGAAACGCGCAACCAACTCGTCCAACTCTTGCATAAGTAAAGAATTGCCCAATTCCTTTCTGGAAGTGCATGTTCCAACGCCGTGATTTCTCACAGCTTTAATTGCTGCCTCAGCACAAGTTCCATGATTTTCGGCAAACCCGAGGTAATTGTAAGAGCCCAGATTCACACAGTTTACCTTGTTTCCCGTCACTCTTGGAACACACGTTAACAAAATAATATTAAACGTTGTATTTAATTTTTATAGAAAACGGTCCTGAAATTTATACATTGTTTTAATATACTTACTCAAACGTCGATCCATTATCTTGTGACTCCCTCTCCAACAAAGTAATGAGGCTCCCTGGAACACCCGCCACCGGCATGTTCCAACAATCCCGAACCCTTCTCATGACATGTCTTGAAAAGAAACTGTCAA
>VYYJ01003944.1:0-14857 GCA_021029165.1 Cyphoderus albinus
AAACCCCTGAGATCCTAAAAGTGGGACAATCCATAGAATATCTATGCTGTTTATTAATAATTATGCTACTTATTTATTTTATGCCTATTACTGATGATGCTATGTAATTAATTAAGTAATGTGGTGAACCTTTTGTGAACCAATTTGATTTCTACAATAAAATCAAATAGATAAAATGTACTTTTTCCCAGAAAATGCCAGCAACATTTTTTCCTCACGGGAGGGCTAATCCTATACAATGCATTTGCTTGTACAAGTGCAAAGTTTGCTCATATAGTAGGAGTTGACACATCTCTATATTATTTCATTTATTGGAATCAGTGTAAAATGTTTTACCGGTAAATATTAAGATTACAGCAGCAGCCATTTTAACATTTCCATATTTCATATGAGTTTAACTGACGTATGTAGTCCAAGCGCCCTGATTCATTAAAATGCCATTATTGCAAAAGTAGAATTCTGCGAGATATGGTAGCGTGTATCAAATTTTAGGCTTGATGGTAGCATACGGTAGCATAAGTTTTTTGTCTAAAGTAATTTTAACAGTGTAAGTTAAAAATTTAATAGTGTCAACTTTAATAGCGTGTGCTTTATTTCCGAAACGATTTTGCTTGTTCCAGTTTTAGTTTAGCTTAGTTTGTCCGGAGGACTTCCGGTCCGTTAAACGGAGAGAAAGACATTTTCAATATTGTTAGTCGTGTGTGGTCCAAAATTTTCAATTGAATTTAGACTAGGTTATAGAGTCCATGTCATGAGAGGACATGGGCTCGTTCCCAGCAAGTTGCACGCTCTCAAATGAAATCAAAGGCTTTTTTTATCCCCTTATTTAACAAAGCGGGAAAGCGATTGTTCGTTGCCCCAGATGGTTTATTTGGAGAAGTGCCACATATGACGTAGGCAGCATCCACTCAACTCAATTCAATTCACAACATTCAATGTATTTTTAATAAAAACATCCCCATTTCATCCTTTTGTCAGTTGACAATGACAAGTTCGTCGAAATAAGACAAACCGACAAAAATTCCATCCTTCACTCGGCGTACTCTACATTCACATCATAATCATCATCGTCATTATCGTTTTATATGAACAACTTCAAACTTTTTTCAACGAGTTCACTCACAGCCCATCATAAAAAATCCTGCTCCATTCTGCTCTAGATTCTTTGGCAATTGACTACTTCAACTCCACAAAAACTCCATAACCTCCACCTTCATACTTTTATAAAAAAAGAGAAAGTTGAGTGCGATGGTGATGATTGCAATGAGTAAGTGAAAATGGAGTGTCTTTTTAAGTAGGAATTTTCCTCTGGCTTTGACTTTCATCTAGAAAGTACACAAAAAGAAGAAAGCAATTATTGAGGAAGATGATGATGACGNAGGAATTTTCCTCTGGCTTTGACTTTCATCTAGAAAGTACACAAAAAGAAGAAAGCAATTATTGAGGAAGATGATGATGACGATGACGATTGCGAAGAGTGGAGAGTAAACAGAAGTACAGTACAAGAAAGAAAGCGGCGCATCACTTTTCATCTTTGCCATCAACATCGCCATCATTTGCCGTTGGCACGGCACGGGCCACATAAAAGTGGAGTCAAGTTGACTTAAGTCAAGTTGAGTTGAGTTACGACGGTTTTTAATGTCGAATGTGAGCAAAGAGCGCATCATTTTTATGCTCGTACTTCATTTTCATTTCAAGGTTATCAAAGGTGAAGGCAGTAAAAATGCTTGCTATGCCATCGTTAACTGAGGCTAAGTCAGACGCGGAGAGAAAATAATGAAGACAGAAGCGTGAAATCACCTTTTTTGAATTTTATTGATGCATCGCATGCGATGCCTCCATGATTACGAGACAACAGCACAACGGCTTATGCAGTTTATATACGTTATAGTTATTTCAGCCAGCTCAAGCTCAACCGACATCGTCTGTCAGTCACTTTATATTTTTTCTTTTCTTTGTTGTGTTTTTGCATCAGCAGCAGATTCAGTAGCAGCAGCGGTTACGTTACACAAGCGGAAGATTAAAAGCGACAGCAGCGGCCTGTGTTTTGTTTTCTCTTTGGATTACGTTTTTGGTGCAGTGCATTGAAAGAAAGTCGGCGTTTCGAAGAAATGAAAGTGAGTGGAAGGAAATGGAGCCATGAGCCAAAAAGAGAAAAGATTCTGTGCCTTGTGTGTGTGCCTGTGGCTGTGTGATAGTATTGTGGTGGCTATGATGTGACGTGATGTGATGTGCAGGGAGAGTGCACAATTTTTTAGTGGAGACACGTAAAAGGCTTACCTACTTGCAATAATAAGGATGATGATGAGAATGATGATAATAATAATCGTGAGATTGAGGATGACCCGCAGTGCCACTATTAACAACCGGCGCTGTTGCAACCGACGCTCTTCTTCCTCTGCTGTTTTTCCCTACATTATTTGCAGCGCTAGCGCCAGCACACTTTTTATTACTGCTCGAGGAAATGCTATTTCCCTCTTGTGTTCGCGGTGGTTGCAGTTGTGGCTGTGGATGTGGCCCGCGTCCTGTTGTTCCTGCACTAATCGACATGGATACACCGGGTCTGACGAGAGCCACATTATTACCATTTCTCCCCTTTTTTGGCAATGTAAACAAACCCGTGTCTTTGTACATCGCAACCGTAACTTTACAGCTATGTAAATCTTAAGTAACGAACAATGCCAACAGAAATCGTCTTCTTGATCAGGATGAGGCATGCAGGCAGGCAGAATCGGGATTTGCATAATACTTTTCTTTTGAAAAAATCGTTACACTCTTGTTAATTCTGCGGAAAGTTAGTCCTTGGAGAAATTGGGGTTGTTAGTTGGTACATACTTGTAAATTTAAATTTAACTAGCGGGCAAGAAATCAATAAATGATGACAGTCTAATAATCATGTCATGTCATTTAGTAGCATGCATGACCTCATTTTTTTGCACAAGTCTGGGGCTTTAATTTTTTACCTACTTTAGATTTTATACTTGAACGGTTCTACAAATGACACATTTTAACAGAAACAAATCAGAGACTACATGTTAAGTAAAAACGGACACATTCAGTTGGGGAAAACGACAGAGTAACAGACAAAGTAACAAATTTGCATGCATACAGAATGCAGTATGTATGTGTTTAGGAGAAATCTTACCCGGTGCTACTTTACGGCTGATACACCAGCAGCAGTGATAGTGCTACAGATAAGCATCAAATCAACCCACGTCACTTTCACACTTTGCTACTTAGGCAGTTCTCCATAAATAATTGATTCATTCCCATTTTAATGGAATGGAATTTCCAGCAAAAAATTGCACAAACTGCGTTTTACTTAATCTTCAATATGTAGTTTGTATCTGGTATCAACTCACGGTATCTGGTTCTTGGTACTACTATGTCACACTCTTTTGATGTTATCATTGTCAGATTAGTGCGCATACGGAGTAGTACAAAAGAAAGTACGAAATATGGACGACAGGTAAAGTTTCTCAATATTTTAATATTTCAACTCCCTCATAGAGTCATTCGGCTTTTATAGAACGGACAGTGTTAACACTAATAAATAAACACGAACAACGTGGATATAGCGGATGTAAAGCAACAGTGGCTTAATACGAGTTAATAATAGCTCAGTGACAGGACAGCGTATAGAAAGAGTAACAACTCCTTTGACACGGAAAACTATAAAACAAGTTTTTTATTCCTTTCCTCGTTTTCTCCTCTTTTTATTATTTATTCTCCTCTCGTTCTCCGTTTTCTTGGTAATAAAGTGGAAAAGTGTAGTAGTAGTAATAATCAATAGCACTTATGTAACATGATTATTTTATGGACACCGACACACACGGAGAGTGAGAAAGAGCGAAACAACTCGATTCACTCAGAATATTTATGATATACATAGAAACGGAAATCTAATTAGGCGAAAAGGAGAACAAAGAAAGTTTTGTCCACATGGAGGAAAACATGCGTGAATAATGATGATTTGATTAAGCACACACACAGGGAAAACGACGATGTGAAAGCGAGGCAAAAACTAGTCACCTGGAAATGATCCTACGTATTTTAAGTATTTATGCAGATGTGGTCACAAAACAAAGGTTTTCCTTCCAATCATAATAATATGTTATAAAGTGACTTTTATTATGGCTCACCGGAACAATGGGGAAATGACAGTGTCACTCCCAATTAAAGCTATTTTTGTACTTCATAATGGGTAACTATGCCTTTCTTGTTTATGGATGCAGTTGAATACTGAGTAAAAAAACCTGAAAGGAGAAACCTGGTGACTTTGACTTTCATTTGGGAAACCGCGATCACTAATTAATTTAGCTCATTTATGTAATGTAATGTAATATAAATATCATGCGTAGTCACTGGCTACTATGTATAACAGTGTCAATTGAGATGGTCCGAAGACGATAAAAGACACGAAATACCTACAGAGTCAATACTATTTATAAATGGAATGAAATGGTCACACACGGATTAAATAGAATAAAGTAGAAGAAACGATCACCATTCGGTTTCGGATGCATGCAGATGGAATGGAAAGGGAGAGGAAAGAAAATGCACATAGAACACATGGAGACACAGGGACACTGTTAAAAACGGGAAATTGCATTTTTGACTCACTGGAAGTTCTCGTTGTTTGAAAAAAGTAAGGTGGCTGGCGAATCGTTCCCCTCTCTCGCTCGTCTCCTTGTCTCTCTCCAGCAAACAACTGACTGACTTCCTCTCGCAGCTCCGCTCTCCCTAAAAGGGAAAAGCGTAGAAATTCGAATGGAGCAAAACACGAGAGTGGCTGAGTTGAGCTGAGCGAACATGAGTAAGCATTCCACTCATTCACCGCTCGCCCTTGCTTTTCTTTGCAACTCTGGAACTAACCGAAACTCTGGAAGTCTCCATGGCCTGGAGAAGCAGGCATGCATTTCATGCAACTCATGCATCCGTTCTCTTCACTTCGGTTTGCAGCAGGGAAAAAATAATAATGTGCGGCTTATGTATGCTTGAAGTTGCCAGCTTTTCTGCTATGAAACTTCCACTCCACAATATCAAATATTATGCATCCATGCACCCAGCCACCCGATTGTAAACACTGCACTGTGTCACCAGTGAGAATAATCATGAGAGATACAAGAAAAATAATATCATTATGTATCATACTAATCATAGCAATGTAAACACCCACAAAATAACTGTACAGAATGCGTAGGTAAATGACAGTTATTTGCTGTACTGTCGAGAAAGTTCATTATTGACAAGATGAAGCTGATTGAGTAAAAATGAAACATCAAAGATCTGATAATCAAATCAGAGCATGGACACGTTCCGCACTGGTTTCTTATTCAACCCTTCCTTGTTGTTCATTCAATTTTCTTTGGCATTTGCGCAGCAGAAGATGAAGATAGAATGAATAAAAGTCCTCATTAAATATGAGCACATTAAAAAGAAAAGTTGTGGAAAGTTGTTGATCAACAATACAATCAAAACTCTTTTCTTTTCACTTTCAAGGCTCATGTTACATTATTTGAAAGAGAAAAGAAAGAAAACGAAGGAGGAGGAGCAAGAAAAGAGTGACGCACTTGCGAGGAAAGAAAAGCATTTTTAATCATTCAATTTCTCCTACTGACTCACTCACTTTGACAATATAAAATGTTTTTAATGTATGTAACTCTTGCATCAATACTAAAAGATAAGACTGAGTTGGCGTTAGTAATCAATGGCTAATGATGATGATGACGATGAGAGAATAAGTTTCATATTAATAATGCACATTTGATTTATTCATAGATGCACCCACACGGGGAAAAAGCAAACAACACCAAAACAAACATAAATTTCTTGCGCATGCATCCATTTCATTTTCTTGACTTTGATAATGACAGTCGCCGTGTTTGCCACATGATACATATAAATAGACATCACATGTCATTACATTACACACATTTTCAGCACAGTGAATGCAATGTAAGAATGAGACTTGTCACCGTCCACCGATCGACGAACTCGACTCGAGTCAGACAGTTAAATAGGTATTGCGTAGGTATATGATATGGCTATAATATACTTAATATAACACAATAACGATAATAGCGGCGGCGGTATGCTACAGTTATCATCATATCGTAATGTAAAGTAATGATAAGTCAAGTCAGTGATGCAGTCAGCACAACAGCTATTGTGTTGCGTTCTGTCCGTCTCCAATATTTTTCTTGTCTTGTGTGCACTGTGCCAAAAAAATGACAAAGAAACTATGTAGAGAGCTGAGTCGGAGCCTTAGTTTTTCTCACAATTCAGCTTTATGTCTGCGTTTTATATCTTTTTCTCGGTTATTCGAGCGATGCAATCCTTACTTACGATTATACTTTACTTTACTGCCGCTCGCCACCCTCCCTCCTCGGCTGAAGAAAGAAAAGTTTGGAAGTGGAATAGGCGAATGTTTGAAGCGGGCTGCTGGTTTTTTGTTAGCTTGTAAGGGAGGAGGGTTGAAAATGAAAGAAGAGAACAGACGCATCTCCCACTCACTCAGTGAGTTCGGTTGAAGCCAGTTATTTTCCCCATCCGATTGTAAATGTGATACAGGACAAGTGGATGGGAAGTGGTGGATGCATGCGATGCAATATGTATGTACGGAATATGTATGTACTTACATATGAGGAAATGGTGCAGGGTGCCATATTTACAATATTGCTCGAAAACAATGCAATGCATGTGAGGTGGAAGGAGAAGAGATAGGGAAGTCGAGCATAAGTCGAGCTGAAGCTGACTGACTGATGCAAAAGGTGGATGTTGTCGTTGTGTGTGGATGAGGGAAGTGGAAGTGGATACGGAAACGCACTTTACACTAACTCAACTCTCCTCGGCCGTTATGTTGCGTTATTGTGCCAGTTGCGAGTTTTGTATCCATCTATGCAGTTTAGACACACTTTGTAGGGAAAATATTAGGTTGATTAGGAAATGGAAAATGTGCCTAAGTTATAAGCTGAGAGACATGAACGACACATTTATATGAAAGTTGGTTTCGATCGATAGGTTGGGGGTTGCCGCTCCATGCAGTTGCCGTTGACTGAGCTTTGCCTTATTCTTTCTTTCTTCTTCACTCATTCCCTCTCTTCTTTCTCTCTCTTTCTTTTCTTCTAGTTTTTCTTTCTTTTCCCCCTCCGAAAATTTTTCCTAACTTCTTTCTCTTCCAAGTTCCACTTTTCCCGTTCCACTTCTCTTCTCACCCTTCATTCGAATGTTTGTATGTACCAAAAGAGAGAAATAAAAAGGAGGAAAGTCGAGTTTATGCATTTTGTGTTTTGCCACTTATTTACATGTATTAGACTCCGCTATGATGATCATTCATGATCATGATCTTGGAAATATTTTGGAGAAAGTATTTCAATTCTAAAACATTCTTTTTTATATTTACATAGGTACTTTATGCATTTTAATTATTGTTAAAAATCCTGGTGGTGGTGATGATGATGACGATTAGTGAGGAATGCGAATGAAATAGAATGAATAAGCGTGGTATTCCATGGAGCGTTTTGTTCTTTACTTGATTGCTTTGGTTATAATTACTGTACTAGCTATGTACTTAATACCATTGTTTTATTCAAAGCGTAAACTAAGCGTTTCCATGTAAAATAAAAATCCTCCCACTGTGAAAGAGAAAAAAAGTGTTTTATTTGCTCTCAGTTCAGTTTACTCACTCGAGCCGTTTCAACTTTTAATAACATTTAACATTTCATTTCCGAGCGGAGTAGAGCTCGCATCTAGTATTGAATAGAGTAGAGGGAGGATTTTTACATGCATAATGGATAAGCCTGGCTCGTAAATTATGGCCATGACATGACGTGGTCAGTGTTCACCGCTAGCTTATAAATAAATATTTTCTACTTTATTCTATATAGTAAATAGCTAGGAAATGGAAATTGCTGGTTTACTCTAACAGGCATTGTATTTATGTTGTGGAATTAAACGTCTCTTTTTATAATAGGTATTAATACAATGTCTACAAAATAGCATGCCTTTACATGTGTTCGATGAAAATCATTACTCATTTCATTTATGGCTCATGATTTTCTACAATGTGAGTAATGTAAGTAAGAAATATTCATCCTGTGCCCATATTTGGCTGCTCTTTATAGAGAAATTCTTGTACGGTCAGGGTTTCCGTGTCACTGGCTTTTCCCTAATCGACTTGAGTCGACAGGCTGCACTTGAGCTTTTCTTGAGAAATGCCATTCCCATTTACCGCTTTTCTTCAAGAAAGAGAAAGGTGAGAAAAGTGGAGACGAGACATGCGTGGCCTGGCCTTAGCTTACACTACTTTAATAGAATGGTATAGACTAATGTAATTTCCCGTTAACATGCTAAACGCTAATTACCGTCTTTCCCGGGCTGTTAGCCTCAGTCGATAGGATCAAAGTAAAGGTTGAAGCAAGTTTTCGCCTGTAAAAGTGTTTTCCGTTGAATGAACTCCGGATAAAAGAATTCTCTCTGAAGGCATTTTACCTTGGATGTAATAGGATCTTAACTCCTCTCACTCTCTGGTGCCATTTCATAAGATGGGATTAGGATGATGTCGTGTAAATTTCATTTAGATTTTTTTTCTAAGTTAGCAGTTTAAACCAGAAAAAAAGTATTATTAATTTAAAGGGTTTTCATTTCTCCCAAAAATGATTTCCTCTCGGAAATAAACTAAATTAGAAATCCATTTCGGTCCTGTACATACTTTGTTATTGTTTGTTTATTTAAATAAGGTGCTACTTTAGGCGGGAAAAAATGTCTAATCTAAATTGTTTTTCGTTTTGCTTCACTTAAAGGAGTGCCGCTGCCGCCGACAAAACACTTCCATAATACTTACTGAAGTACAATTAGTTTATTTTAGTTATTTCCACCGAATAGTTTCTTTATTCACTTTCATGAAGCACTTTACTTGGATAGACGACATACCAAGCAAAAGCAAACTTTTATTTTTATTCGTACGAAATGAATTTGGACAGCAGCAGGCGCGGCACGAGCTACAGCAAGTGGAAATGAATTATCCCCGGGATTTTTACTGCCTGTATCATGTTGGTTGTTGCAGATACCATTAAAAGTTATACCTACCTATATTTATTAGGACTAGTATGTAAGTAGTATTTAAGAGTCGGCAGTGGCAGTGGCCATGCCACATTTTATAGAGTGGAACTTTTGGGACATTGCAAAAAATTTGCTGTTGTCCACAGTCCAGGTACACAAACACTCGGAAAACTCGCACGCACTTCACCACGCTTGAATGCTAAATAAGCAAGAGCAAACCACCGGGACAAAACTAACGAAGAGGAATAAAAACCCGTATAAACAATAAACCAACCATGCAAAACTGAAATACTTTCCTGCGAGAGTTCACTTTCCTATTTCGGTCTGAGTTGCTTCCGAGGAAAACTTTGAAGCAAGATACAAAAGTGGGAATAGAAAATAAAACGTAAGTAAGTATTTAAAAGGAGGGGGAGTTGAGTCAGCTCGGCTCGATTTAGATGAAGCTCGCCATTTTTTGCAAAAAGTAACAAAAAAGAAGGTCTAAAGTTGTAAGCTAGGCTAGACGTGTTTTGGCGATTGCAATTTTTCTCCAGAAAAAAGGAATTAAACTTTTTTATGTGACACACACACTCAAGTAGCCACGCAACGCACGTTGTAGAGGGGGCGGCTTGTGACAGGCTTAGTTTTCTAAGCGTTTGTAGTAAAGTGTAATAAAAAGGGATTCATGCATGACAAAGTATATTTGGATATTTATTTGGAGTAGTTTGTGCAACTTTTGTTTTGCTCGTACCGTAACGAAGCCACACTCTTTGAAAGTTTCCGCTTAATGTTAGTATTCATGTTATCGTGCTTACTGGACGTGGCGAAAGCCGCAGCAACCTCCACTTTATTTTCATTGCAATGCAGTCAGCGGAGAAAACTGAGCACTGCTTCGTAACTCTCGATTCCATTCAAATTGAGCTCGAGTTGAAAGCGAGTGAAAAATGTAATGGGGAAAGGCAATGAATTATGACCACAAAAAGGAACAAGTTTTGTGTAGCAGAGGGTTACAACTTTACTTCTTTGCAAAGTAGACTGTTGACAGGTCATCGACGAGAAACTATGGAATGCAGGTCCGGAGAAGAAAGAAAGGAAAGAGAGAAAAGTGGAGAAATGAGAAATTGAATTGTATTGAAGGGAAAAGTACGAAGAAAGAAAAGAGTGAATGGGAAACAAAGTGGAAAGTGGAGCTTGCCGCCGTTAAGTTGCGTTGCGTTACGATACGTTGCATTGGGCTGCTTACTCACTCCGCTCACAATATTGCTATACGTTATTTCGCTTCCTTTCTATTCAATTTCCAAAGAAAAAAGTTTTTATTTCGCGAAAGCAGAGAAAAGTGCTATCGCGATCGCGAATCGAGCAAAGGCAAAGCCACTGAGTAAAAGGACAAAGAGATTTTTTGCCAATTGCCATTGCCTGAATAGAGAAGAGTTAAATGGAAAGGGGAAATTCGATGGGTAGCCGTAGCGAGGAAAAGCGAGAGAAAGAGAGAGGAAGGAATTGAATGACTCATCCTTTTCAATGGAATGGAAAGGAGTGAAGTGAGAGGAAGGGAAAAAATAAAAGAGAGATAAGCACAAAGGAATGTGTTTGTCCAACTTCCAAAGTCTGCAAAAGAAAATATCTACTTACCTACCTAAGTAGGATGCGAGTCAATGTGAGGTCATTGTGTGCATTTGTATGGTGCCTGGGAGATTTCGCGGGAGTGGAGTGAATCGTTCGTCATTTCCCTAATTCCATTCCCTTTTTTAGCTTACTTTTCAGGAATTGTTTGTTTGAAGTGGTTTTAAGGAATCGGAATTAATTTATGAGCTAAATTTTTTTGCTGCAGGATTGTGCAATAAAGTGGGATTCGTTAGCGAGTTGTACGCGGCAGATGCGGTGAGGTAATTGGGAGTTGGAACGAAACAAATGAAAATATAATTAACCATGTTTAGCCATCGGGCTTAATAATTGTCAGAGAAAATTGAGACTACGTTCATCGTTGGTAATTAATTAAATTAATTAGACCTGAATCATATTATCTTACGGGAACAAAGCGCACAAAAATAAACTTGGTTTCGGGCCGCCAAAATCGGCTATTGTTTCAGACAAGATTACGTCAGTCTTTACAGACAGACGCGTCCAATTTCGCAAAATCTAGATGACTTTTAGTTTGTGCAAAAAGTTGTGACACTTGTGTCTACCAAGAAAAAGGGAAATCCGAAACTGAAACTCTTGGAGATTTAAAAAAGATTTCCTTTGATAAAGTGAAGAGCTGCAACTTTTCACTTCGTTTCACTTTACCTCTCAAGTGTCAACTTAAAGCGAAACTCAAAACGGTTTCGGGTTTCCTTTGAAATTTTTTAGATCACAGAACAGAAAAAATGAAGACATTGCCCATTTCATTTGAAGAACGGCGAAACTCAAGTCGCACCGCGTCACTTAAAAGAAGTGTCTCATTTCTCTAAATTTTTAGTATTTCTCAGACGAGACAAAACTTTCCTACCAGTTTTTCTTTTCATCGAATGCCTGTCTAGGGTTTCCGGTGCACAAAAATGGACACAATAATGTAACAAAATAACCGTTTACATCAATTTTTGTTCTGCTTTTCCAAGAAACATTCGAGGCCATTATACCCTGCAGAAAACTGCAATTGAATTGAATTGATGCGGATACTGAAATAGTAAACGCTGAGTTTAAAAGTATAAAAATAGATTAGTAATCTTTTATACTATTAGTATTTCACGTGGCTACAATAAACTACCAAAAAGGGAGAAACCAAGATGCCAAGAAAAATGTAGAGTTCCATAAAAAACTTCACTTTCTCCATTTATAGTGAGTGCAGTGTGAATTTGCGAAAATGTTGCCATTTTAACTTACTTTTTTGCTTCTGGCAAAGAGAAGAAAAGGGAAAAAGCAGACGAAATGAGAGAGACGAGACAAGGCGCCAGGCGGACTTTCTCCGAAAAGAAAATCGGAGTCGAGAAGGAAAAGCGAGAACAACAAAAAATTCCAGCCGGTACCTACCGGCATTGTACTAAAAATCCTTTTCTCCACCCACTGCAAATCTCTGGTAGAATCTCCATTTATGTTTAGAAGTGGTTTTGTCATTTAATGAACACACTTATTAAGTCGGATTTAATGGGTGTAAGCAATCAGCACAAGAGGTTATCATTGTAATGTCAGGCCATGTCATTGTTATTTTTCAAAAGGACAGACAACTTAATTGAGACGTGCCGAGTGAAGTGTTTACGTACTTTTGGTTTTCCTTTATTAGAAATGCTCCAATGAAATTGCGAACCAGGCCAACATAAAAACAAAAGCTTGGCAATTTCAAGGGATTTTATTTGGTTTTGCGGAATCGAAGGCTTAAGTTAACCTGGAACTCGTGGAAATTAATGCGATTCAATTAAATTGCTCTACTCTTCACTTCACCTTTCCGGCTTCTTCAACTCAGCTAGTGACTAAATTGGTAGTTTCTTTGAAGAGGGCTGAACCTCTTCACAAGGGGAAAACAAAAATCTTCAAGTCATTTACTTGAATTTGTTCAGCTTCAAAACAAGATCAGAGAATCAAAATGTTTTTTTAAAACTTGTTTGTCCCCAATTTAATGATGATAAGAATCACTTGAGCTAAGCTACGTTCACTAAGTAAAGGCTTTATTATTGAACAGAGGCAGAGCAGAATTCAGGTCGTCCCCGTTCATCACCGGTAGCATAAAAATATTTCTTTGGAAGCCAATCTGAATTGAACAAGGTATTTAATAACATGGAATAGAGAAACAAAGACAAATATTTCTCGTAATTGATACTTCAGTTGAAGTTTGTTCAGTTCAACAGAGTAAATTATAAAGAATTGAATTCGATGAAACCAGAATGGTAAGCTCACCTAATTTACTCAATTTATTCCTTATTCGGATTTTTCCAAAAACATGTTGACGAAATACAATACAATTGAATACAATGACTTCGAAAGAAACGTCTAATTATTTCAGTATTTTTATACTAAACTTGTGCAATAATATTGTTATAATAATCAATTTTCCAGGAATGAAGCAACTCATTTAACTTTGAGTGAAGAGTATGGGAACACATGTCGAGTGGATTTTCCTTGTCGAGTTAATCAACGGAGAAAAATACACACATGCAATAAAATTTCTTATTTCGGGAGAATTTCCTCTCCACTTACACAATTCCTCCTTCACGTGTTTGTAACTACGCAGTAAAAAGGAAAACTTGATTCTTTTTCTCCGATTCAGGATTCTTATTGTTTGCTTGACTCGATCAGAATAAAAATGAGAATTGCACAACGCACCAAAAATACTGTGAAAATTGGAAATTCTCCATTTGATTGAAGAGGAAAAGTGTAAAGTGCAAAAATGATATTTTCCTTGAGTTTCATCACGACATTGCTAAAGACTTCAGTCAAGTGAAGTGAAGTTCGAGCTGAAGCAGTAGCAGCAGCTTGGCTTTCCGTTTCACCGTGAAACATGCGACTCATGGATGCGTGGAGGAAAGCAGCAGCTTTCAGGAATCAAGTCTGCCCAGCAGCCTTGGGCCGGAAGCCACCTGTGTGAATTCATTTCCATTTCTATTCTAGTGAAAGTCGGAAGCAAACAAAAGTAAAAGTGAAAGTTTTTCTTTCTCTCTGTCTCGCACTTTCTCCCACTCCATCAGAGTTCAGTGTAGCAATTCGTTTAACTGAACAACTGCCGCAATGCGCTCCATTATTTCATGAAGCAGAAAATACGCAGCTCTCTCAAATAAAACGCAACGCAGCGTGTGGATAGGACAGAAATCTTAAAATCAGCTCTAGCCTTTCAACGCAAAAATAACTTTAAAAAAAGTCTACATTTCACTTTTACCTCCGTCTCGACAACATCCTGACAATTCCATCTGCTTCGGTATGGCGATTATAATAGTTAGTTTTTTCTCCAATTTCCGGTTCAAGCACGAGAATAGTGCGGAACGAAATCTCAATTGAGCCATTCTCTGTGCAATAATTACTGCAAAAAAACATTTAATCAAATGTCGACATCGCAGTCACTCTCAAATGTCTGAGCTCCAGCTGTTGCGGCTTTTGGAAGTAAAAAATAGCAAGTAATCTAAAAAATGGTGGTTGCTGGTGAAATTTAATGCGATTTCAACATTTCGAGAACATTTCTGTGCGCATTGTTCAAAAAAATAAATATGCAAAGTGGAATGTAGATGTTAATTCAATTTAGAAAAGGAGCTTCCAGCAAACGTCTTTAAAATAGACCTTGAGCCTTTCCTTTTCAAATCGCAGTTTAAGACGAAAAAAGTGGAGGTGGAAGTGGGTAATTTTATTAGTATTTTCCAGACCATTTTTGTGGTGTACCAGAACATACATAAGGTTGTAGTTGCTATTTGTTACGGACATGGGAATAGAATCACACTAAAGCGATGACAATGGCTTTATTTATTATTATATTACATCACGTCACAGTTTAATTTAATTTCCTTGTATTCCGTCTAACAGTGTAATAAGTAAAGTAATACAATTCCATTCATTCCTTTCGAAAAGGTCTTTCCAATGAAATCATGACAAAAGAGAGAGAAATATTTGTGGAATTTTTTCGTCGCTTCGACGTATTTTTATTTTCTTTGTGACGTGACAAGAGCACGCACGCCATTGGGACCACCCCCGTCGTATTTATTTCCTATCGATTTAAATAAATCTCTCCTTATCTCAGATCAAGTGAGTGAGCGAGCTGAGTTTTGCTCGCTCTTTTCGCAAGAATGACTCCATTCCATCCAACTATCCAACCAGCACAAGAACGAAAGTGGCTGCGTGGTTCGCGATACAGCTGGAA
>VYYJ01003945.1:0-14855 GCA_021029165.1 Cyphoderus albinus
TAATTGCGAAACACTCTTAATTTTATTTACGTCTTGTAAACTTTTATATAAGTCAGTCAAAATAAAGTTGCGATGATTCAAATCAGACATCGCGTAGCTCTCCATTTAGTATCTCAAATGTAACCCTCCACTACGATGAAACAAAGCATCTAATGTAAAGAAAACAGCAATTCGTTCGTGTATGTAAATAGAAGGATCGAACCTAAAGTAAAGAACGACATGAAAATATAATGTCAACCTCATTTCTTCCTTCCGCCTTCACTCTCTACCTATGTACCAGTTTTTGTTCCTTAAATAACTATTCTTTAATCTGCTTTCAAATTAGGGGAAGTAATTAAAATGCAATAATAACCATAGGCATTGATTCGTCTACTCGTTGAAGTATTCATCGACTACAAACTACACACATATATGTACACAAGGATTTTAAGTATGTGGCCACTGAGTTCCTGATGAACCTTTTTTTATCATAACTTTGGAATAACAAATCAAAAAAGGCCGATGGCTTTTTGGAGAGAGGAAGCGATCAAACCTTTAATGGTTATAAGTATTGGTCACTGTGACCATTTTTGTGACCACTGGACCGGAAAATGCAAAACAACTACCTTTCTTTAAAATATGTATAACAACTAACTTCACTTCACCGTCGTCTTTCCGGTCTCTTTTTAGTCAGGGTACCGTATTTCACGACTTGGAGGCATCATTTATAAACAGAAATATAAAAAAGTGCCGTTCTTGTTTTTGTTTGTTTTCCAGTTCACAGGTCAAAAAAGGGTCAGTGACCAATACTTAATAACAATCGACGTGTAATCGCTTTCTCTCTCCAAAGGACCATCGGCCATTTTTTCCCGATTTGTCGCTGCTGAGTAATGATAAAATGTTTAATCACGAACTACCGTGAGAACATACTGTACACAATAGGTGTGACTAGTATATTATGCTTACGCGCCCATTTGCAGAGTAGGCACAATCACGCAGGGTTTTTCTTATTCTCAAGTGCGAATGTTCTATCAAAGAATAATTCAGCAGGCCAAATTAGAAGAAGCAGGTGCATTAAAATTAAATTCACGTTGTGTTCAAATTAAGCCAAGCCGGATAGATAGATGTTTCGTGTTTTCCTCCCATTTCATGGAGCGCTACATACAGAGAACAACGAGGAAAGACACCGAAAGGGTGGCGTTGTTAGAAACGGATACGTCAAATAAACCTACACGAGACTGCCAAAACTGTCACGCTAAGCTTTTTTCCGACAAGAAAGGCAAATATGTACGACATGAGATACTCGAGAATCTTTCTTATCGTCAGTATCATCGTGGGGCAAAGTGCCTTGTGCTAGTAGCTTTGCCATTATTTTAGCCGTTTGGTTTTGAGAGGGTAACAAACTGTAGTCACTTCATATTACACGCAGTGTCACACTGATGTAATAACTTTGTTCATTTAATAATAATGATATTCATTAAATTGAGTTTTAATTTTTGCATTAATACGAAGAGGGTTCATAGAGTAGGTTCTCAAATGAACTCACAGTGAATGACCAGTAGCACAAAATGAAAATTAATAAAAATGTTTCGTGTAACATATTTTTTCAATTTGTTTCTTGGTGTGATGGTTTACAGAGAGTACGGAATACATTTTCCCACTTTTTAAATGTTTACTGCACATTTTCCAATTTGCACATGCAACGTGTAGTTGCATCAAACAAGAATCACTGTATGACACTGCTTTTTAATTCAATTTAGTACTCAGCTATATCGGACCTCATCACTGGTCACACTTCAAGAACTTGCAAACTTGATAATTTAAAAGTTTCTATTGATAAACAAATTTTTATATTGCTATATCTAGTAAGGATTTGCAACGAAAAATCCGTATAATGTAAAAATCACAAAGGCTGTATCGAGTGCGCGTTCCATGGACATGCAAATCCCATTGAAGCTAGAATCTGATTGATGCTATTTTGCTCACATCATGAATAATTTTCGAGCTTCTCTTCCTCTCGATATAATGGCATGTGTTCATGCTATAATGAAGGAAGATAACGAATAACACCAACGATAGGAACAAATTCACGTAAACAAGCAAAGATGTAGCGATCAAAGAACTTTTGTCTTGTTTGCACAATTTTTGATAAGTTTGAAATGTTGTAACTGACAGGTAATGTGACTGACGGGGGAAATGTCTTCTGGTGGATTAAACTTAAATATGTTATTATTGCTATTATCGTCATCCTTAACTCTAACAACACCACAGACAAGACTATCCAGATTGGAAAGAAATGCAAGTCACAACTGCATGCATTCTCCGTATTCTTTCCACATGAAAATCTTTACGAGCAGACGTTTATTCTTTTTAAATGGAGGAAGATCTTTAAACTTTTTCACTGAGTGCATGTGGCATGTTTGAGTGCAAAAACCTGTTCTGTGGCCCGAATTTTTTACTTTTCAACAATGCAATTTCGTTTTGGCTTTGGTTTGGTTACTTTTGGATGGACTGTGGTTTCTTCTTTCAATCTAAATTTACGCCAATTCGACAGAATACCTACCTGCATTTTGAAAGCATAAAAATAAAAATAAAATAAAATTTAGAGACTGCTTCTTGAATAGGACATCCAAGTTTAGTGGTCTGAATGCATGATATTATATTAAAATGTGAAAAATGAATCGATGCAGACAAAAATGGCATGTTTAGTAGCATTATTACACTGCTTATTTATGTATGGCATCTCCACACCGAGTATAATAGAGAAGTGCACACCGGGAGAACCCACAGCTCATACATAAAATACAAGCGTTTATTACTAATAAAGAGAATGTGCAGAACAAAGTGCTTATTTTTTATCGGACAGACCGATTAAAGTTCTGTGATACGCTTATTATTAAAGATTAAGTTATGATATTGTGGACTGACTGCTGGGTGCTTGCTGCAGGCTTTTCTATTTCCAGGATGATTTTGAAAGAAATGCCTCCTGCGATGAATCCTCTCCGGTGAGACCAGAAATACCAAATCGAATAGCGTGTCATTCTTGTTTGAGTGTGGTCAATATGCAAACAAAATGTTTGTGCTGACGCCGGCGCTGGTAAATGTAGATTTATTGTTAACAGTGTACGGTGCACTTGGGTTACGTGTGTGTCTTTGAAGGCATAAAAAAGCAAATGGCCAATTATTTTCATGCTTTCGCGAGAAACAACCCTATTTTCCATCCGGTTTGGCTAGGTAGTTTTATTTGGGTCCAGGTCCAACGTCGACATGGACATTGTTTGCGAATGTGAAATACAATACAGTACAATAGTCTCATTCTGTATTAAAAAAAAACATAAAAGCGTACACACTCTATTATCGAGCGTGCAAAATGGTGTTTGTGTGTGCATTTATTGCTAATGAGCCTGCTGTACAGGGTTTAAATGTAATCCACTTGTGGTCATATTTTGTAAAGAATGGATTTTATGATTTATTATGACGATGGGTGAAAAGTTGATTGCCGCGATTTTTAGTGGATTTACTATCACTTGGTTAAATCTGTCTCACCAACTACAATAAAACTATCCATTAAAACGCTAGAATAACGATTTCCGCTTCTTGAGTACAACTGACTCTGCTTCTGCGCATTTTAATAAAAGTTGTAACAAGATTTAAAAAATAATATTTTGCAGTATTTAAATGATGAATCTGAATTACTTCGCACCATCTTTTCAAAGTTCGTGTTTAAAGAAGAAACAAACGAAGCAGCCTAAAGTTTCATTTGTTATCAGTGCTGACTTTCGTTCTGAGCTGCCACCTTCACAGCAAATCAGTTGGAGTCTCAGTTTGAGCATCCTCGGGTGTTTCTTTGTTGTTTTAATATGAAAGGCAGTCCTTTAGAAGTAAACTAAACAAATTTATAACACTTAAAATTCATATAATTTTCAATTAACACGTATCATTCCTCATTCCTTAAGTTTAATTTGATCTGCTTGTAAATACCAATTCATTTTTATTTCTCATTACCAAAACATGGTTTGAAGAAATCTTCTAGTTGTGGCGTGAAATATTGTTTTTTGTTTAAAATTGTTTTGTCTAATTTGTTTAAATTTTAAACTGAGCATTGAATACTAGCCCCAGGCTCTTCGACTCCTAGTTATAGGTAAACGTATTTAAAATTTGGATTAGCATAAAGTAATTTCAATTTGAGCATCGATTTTGGATTCTACAATACTCATCCTGGCCTAGCCACCTAGGGCAATAAAACATAATGATTTCTCTCGCTGGTGATGCCAAAAATTTTATATCCTAGCATGAATTATTGTTTTAAGTATGGCATTCTTCTTTTCTTGCTTGAAAAAATATTATACTGGTAGAACCGAATGTGGTGTTCGGAATGGGATAAGATTTAGGTCGCAAAATATTCAATTATCTGCTTCTAAAAATCCTTGGACTAATGTACAATGGCTGACGGTACAACCCTTCACATAAAAGTACAAAGGCACATATAAAAACGAACTGATACTGCATGCAGAAAATGGCATTTTTAGATTACTTCATACGAATTCATGTTTCCCTGTTCCTCGTTCATAATTCTGGTTCGCTCAGTGGCAGCATTATTTAGCAAATCTAATATGCCATACCTAATAATATCGTTGAGTTGACAAGTGAGTTTGTAATATGCATAAAGATTTAAATTGTGCTTCATCTCTTTAAAGACGAAATTCTTGCGTTTTAATGGCCAGTAGTAAAAAGTAATAAACCTATGAAATATGGCTATAACTACCGGATGACAAAGGAATTAAACTGCTTATATTGTTATTGTTAGAATAAGGAGATTCTAATCTTCGGGGTAGGAATTTTGTGCGTTCTTAATACTATAGATGTTGTCAGTTGGAGAAGAAAACCTCAAAGCAAATGGTCTTTTCAACGCAAGTCAGCGATTTAAAGGTGTGTCAATAGTCCTTTTCTTGCATATTTTCCCGTAATTACAACCAGACGCTCTTTGGGTGGTGAGATAAAATGAGCATTGCAAATGAGTGCTAAAAAGTTGGTCAGACGTATTGCTTATCAGCACTGACCTTTGCAATAAATTTTTAAGCACTCTGTTATTAAAGTACATTATCTAACACATGGCTTGCTCACTCAAATCAAATCTGAAATATGGAAACGTTTCAAGTATGAGAATTAATTTGGGTGTTTATGTTCTTTCAAGCAGATGCAGCAATCTTAAGCCAAATACGATAATCTCTTCAGAAGAAATCACTTTAAATAAAAATTCATAGTGCTACAGTACAGAAAATCCTTTATTATGGTATACATATGTATTTGTACTGTGAACGGCATAAATGTGGCCAGTGCACTTTAAATACATGAAAGTAGTTTATCAGTTATCAGAAGTTTACAAAATAACACCGTCCTTTCAAGCAGATAAAATTGGCGACATTTGCCATCTCAGTTGTATGCAGTTCTTGTCCGTTTTTCTTTATCAGGCATGCAATTATAGTTTAAAGGCGAGAATAATGCTTTACGCAAATGTTGTGCTAACTGGCTGTAAAATATTAGTGCAACAACACATGTATGTAGTGCCTTTGAGAGTTGAAAAGTTAGTAAGAATTATGAGTTTTGCACTTGTCATTTTAGTCAACTAAACACAAACCACTAAAACGAACTAGCTAAATTAATGTAGGTGTGTCTGGGTATAGGCTGATGCACATGTCATAGTCATAATTAAATAATTAAATTTATTCTGCCACACAAATACGAGTCAAATTTACTCTCCTTTCTGTCTCTATGAATCATTACAAAACAAACGTTTGACATTTACGTGTCATTCATCTTCTTGCCAGACCATGAAACTTTATGTTGATACCCTCTCCAAGTCATGCAAAAGCTGCAGAACTGTATTTGAATCTTTGTAAGTCGTATTGGTGTTGTTCATAAATCGTCATGATTCATGATTATATTAAATTGCGATACGATATGACTGTCGTATTACGTTAATGCTTCAAAAATTAGAGTTTACGTATAAATTGAACATGCATGCAATACTGACTAAAACTAGAAACTAAACTAAAACTAAATTAAACTAAACTAAAAACTAGAAGCAAAGAACTTGTTCTGAAATACCAAACTCTATTAGCTACAAAGTGCTTCACCTTTTGAAAAGCAGGATATAGTTTTAAATTACTTTAACCATAATATTGCTGTCGGTACAAAATTACAGTATGAAAGGAAATGAATTGCGCACGGAAGCTTACCTTTCACTTGTTATCGATGGAGGTGTGGGTTGGCACTCAATAACCTGTATCTATGGCCCTCAGTTGGTATTGTCAAGGTTCAGCTAACTGATTTCACTGATTGCTAAACTATGACTTTATGTCGCCGACCTTGGATGTAAGGGAAACAGGGACCAATACTGAAATTGAGTGCTTCAAGATTTCCTTTTCGGGTTTTTTAAATCAAGGTCTCCACACAACTTTTGCATAAAGTTACTCGGACAATTGTTTGGTCACTTCAGCTGAGAAGTTTAAGTTCACGCAGTTTAAAAGTAACTTGAATTCTTTCTTTGTAGTTCAAACAGTTAGTTGATGATTATTTAGTCAATTGTTACACACTCAAAGGCCGTTTAGTTTCCCCATAGCACAATATAGGCCAGTATAAAGTGTTTCATGAAAAGTACAGCAGCCGCACTCACGTTCGCAATTCTACTTGTTTCTGCACTTAAAGAGTAATGCTTGCCTGCAATGAAACGAGTAACATCAAGAGATAATAGTAAAAGTCGTGGTAGCAANGTATAAAGTGTTTCATGAAAAGTACAGCAGCCGCACTCACGTTCGCAATTCTACTTGTTTCTGCACTTAAAGAGTAATGCTTGCCTGCAATGAAACGAGTAACATCAAGAGATAATAGTAAAAGTCGTGGTAGCAAAATTATAAGCTTTTCGCAAACGATAGTTTCACTCTCATTTCTAGAAAAAGGTCAGAAAAGCAAAACGAGAAAAGTTGTTTTAAGGAAATAAAAATAAAATGGGAAGGCTGGACTAAAACTGACTCTGATCCTACTTAATAATATGATTCTGACTGCAGGAGTAGCCCCATATGAAATGTGTTTCAATGCAGTTTGGCTTCAGTTGCATAATAATACTTAAGTATTAATTGAATGAGCACACAGTAAGCCTAAAAGTAAGCGTTGTGCTCTTTAAGAAATATTGTTGTACAACAAAAATCATGAGGTAGCTAAGAAAATAGTAGCTGTCAATAACAGAAGCGTGAATGGAAGCGAACTGGTTAGGGAACGGTTAAGATGAATGCTACTCACAAATGAATGAAGGGTTCATCAGGACTATAAAAGTAAAAGTATTCACATTTTTTACCTGTTCTATTTCCAGCATGATTTTCTGTGCCGAGGACGAAAAGTGTGAGGTGAAAAAGTTCTTCCAGATTTAATCTTATTTTTAACTGTCAACTTTTCTTCCGAACTGGTTAACTCAGCTTTACCTCCTACGCGTGGCTTCTTATAAACAAGGACACAAAAACTCCACTTCTCAAGAGGCAACAATCAAGGGAAACTGCTGCTCTTTTCTGCTCACTTGTGTGATTCAGTGATGTTATGATAATAATACTGATGTAATGATGTTACTGTAAGGGTAGTAAACTTTCCTCTTCGCTTAAAAGTCCAACTTTAATCTTTCTGTTACAATAGAAATAGGATTCGGTGTTACCACCTTATTTTACTCCTGAGCTTTTATTTTCACTCCCTTTCTTCCTTAAAGCCTGAATACATCTTGGATTCAATAATTCGCTTTTCTTACTTCCTGTCCTGTGGTTATTTTGTGTTGGTTTTGTTTGACAGACTTTACTTAGCCTACTAGAACAAGACCTCACACCTGAAAGAGAAAGGGAAACTATTCTATGCTATGCTCACAAACTTGTCTTGTTTTGGTGAGCAAGAACCGTTAAAAGAGAAAAGGCTGTTTCTAGCGAGTCTCTTCTCCACCCTCTCTGAAAAAAACTGTTTGTTGTGACTGAGTGACTGCCTGACATGTGTGATTTGTGAATGGCTGCTTCAAAAAGTGTAAATTACATGTAGCGAGTCTTGAGAAACAAAAAGGCAGAAAAAGAGTGAGGTTTTGTAAGCGAGTAAGTTAAACAAGAGAGACGTTTAGACTGAGCTGAGACTGAGATGAGTGTGAAAGAAGACCACTTTTCTGACTGACTGTGTTCCAGCGACTACCAAACGAATTTATTACCCGTTTCGTATGCTAGTTAGCCAAGAGTGAGACACAGACAGAGCGGAGGAACTGTAATGGCCTGAAATGTGAGTGAATTGCTGACTTGAGTACGAGCGCGTGTTCTATGCGTTCTTGTTGTGAAGTCTGCAGTGTCGAGAGCGAGATTGGACTAGCATTGAAACTCACAACACATTTTATATACTGCTGCGCTGCGTGAAAGTTCTCTAACTAAACAAATTGTGCCAGCTAGTTTTGCTGGTTCGGGTTTCGTTTATTTTCTCTTCAACATGGAACTTCCTTCTTTCCTCTTGTTTTTTCTACACAATTTTTGAGCAGTTTGACAGTTGGTGCAGTGATACTTCTTGCTCCGCTTTACTTTCTCTTCCGCTACTTTTACCGCTTCTGCTGTCCTTACACTGGCAAATGAACGTGGACACATGTAATATTTTCATAAGTGAAGTGGTGGAGCGCACCACACCGCTGCCACCATCAATGTGCACTCTTTTTTCTTTTGAAGTTGTTTTCTCCTTGCCTTCTCTGCTGACTTGTTCTGTATTTTTCCCTTCAAGGGCGAAATGTGGCAACGTGCACTGACGAGAGGGTAACGTGAATCTTTTTCTTTCAACCTCTGACTCTCAAGCAAACCAACTCATTGAACATGCTTGCATAAATGAAAATGAGCAGAAAAGTACAAATTTGAGATTCGTTTTCTGTTTCTTGTATGTACGTATGTGTCTGATAAAACGGGGAGAAAATAGAAAAGGAGAGAAACCCGGTTGGATAATGCGTTAATGTCTTTAATTTTACAGTGCGTACTTAAAGGTCTCTCTCTCTCTCCGTGTATCTAATTGTGTGTGTCAGTGCGAACATGAATGATCGTATTTGCAAGGGAACGTTGACTGCCGTACAAGCAGCACAGTCCACTGGAGTTGAAGCAGAAAACTACTCTAAATACATTTCGTAATATGGGTAGCGTCGCGTAATAATATAATATAATAGAGAATAAAATGTGTACCAATCTCGCTGCCGAGTTCGGTGTAACACATTTTGTCTTCAGTTTCTTGCTGCTTACTTACTGCTGTGTGCGAGAAAAAGATCTCTGGTTGATTGCGAGCACTTTTTATGGAAGGAGTCGACGATCAAATAGGCTACCCAAACATGGTTTTTGTGCTTGCTTGGAAGCGATTTGAAGAGGAAGGAAGTTCAGTGGCGGAATCATCCTAATTCTGAAGAAAGGATGGATGGAAGTAAAAACTGGTTTATGGAAAATGGGGAGTGAAATGAACTGAAGAAAATGAAGGAAGCAAACGGGACACGGCATTTAGCATGCTGCACACAATACATTCATATGTGGATTTGAGTCACCCATGGGAAAATAGTAAAGGGTTTTATGGAACAAAATTTTCCTCACATGATAAGCCTAACTGCTTCCAAAAATGTATTTGTTCTGTGAGCGGAGTAGAAAGGACCAATTGTTTTCCCATCTACGGGACACACGACAAGTGTTCTCATGAAATTGTCAGAAAGCGGCAACTGAACGTTTTACGAAAGAACAAAGACAAAACAAAGGAAAAAAAATTATAGTTTAGTACTCTAAACTGGATGCCACTTACTTGCAACCGTAAACTCTTACACACAGGCAAGTTATAATAATGCCTTTTAGTGGGAAATAACTTAAATTGTTAGAGACGTTAAAGTTGGTTGGACTTGTTGGGTTCAGCTCTGGTGAATGGTACTGACCGTGATGAGGGCGGCTGGGAGAGTTGGAGCCGCACTGGTACAGAGAACTACATTTGAAAATTTATAACGGAGCTTGAAGTTTTCATTGGACAGTTACTAAAAATACATAGAGCGTCAGTCAGCGTACGCCTTTCTTTCTCTTGCTACATGATGCTCAGAATCTTTTGACTTGAGCTCAAGTACTCCTCTTCCAAGCAATACTTTTATTATGATGCCATGACTCTCTCCTTGAAACTGAAAGTTACTATGCTCTGAGGTAATATTGGTTGTGCTGTACAGAGCAAGTGTGGGTTTATTGCCTTAAAGTTGAAAATCTACTTGCAAACTACCAAGTGGCAAGCTTTATATTCGATATTCAACTTTCAGTCGGTCTAGTCTCTGTCTTGAGAAATGATGCATTTGAATTGGTATTTTGTTAGCCTCTTCCTATTTTCTGTCATTGTTGCTATTTTGTGCCCCGTCCTCATCCTCATGTATCCCTTTGTTATTATCACGAGTGAGCATTATATTATGGAGTTTGGTGGATGTGTCAAGAATCTGTTTACGGAAGCTTTTCAAAATGTATTCCCTTCTGGCATCTGCTACATCAACAAAAGCAACTAGACAGTCAGAAGAGAACCTACAAATAATATTAAGCAATGTAGCTTTATACATAACATGACCTGAAACAAAAAGTGACGGGATGGAATGGCAGATGTACTATTATTAATGGGCATTGTTTCAGTTTTTAAAACTGAAGCCAGAACAATCGATTTTAGTTATATAGGACGGTATGACCGATATTTGATTACTATATTACAAAAAATTAAACGGGAATTTGTTTCTTGGCAGGTCGCA
This sequence comes from Cyphoderus albinus, assembly GCA_021029165.1. Classification (NCBI taxonomy): domain Eukaryota; kingdom Metazoa; phylum Arthropoda; class Collembola; order Entomobryomorpha; family Paronellidae; genus Cyphoderus; species Cyphoderus albinus. The sequence goes on from VYYJ01003945.1 coordinate 10,769, forward strand.
AACAGCTAAAGTCAAAGTATATCGTCCGAACTCCCTCTAACTTCTCGTTTCTGTTGTGAAAATACTTCTGTTGTGAAAATACTTCTGTTGTCATTGTCGTTTTTCTTCGTTTTATGTATTGTGGCATTTTAGATTGAGGAGCGATGATGAGGAAGAAGAATGACTCGAAAGCAACCAAAAGGGACAGGAAACGAGAGAAGACGGCAGTACGCAGGCAAGCATGCATACACGCACCCATGGCTCAATGCGTAATGTATTATGTACAATATAATATAAAAGTAACAGAACAAACGTGGCACTGATGATAATGACGATGCGATGTGCTCTCTTACTTTTGGAAAAAGATTGAAGCCAAAAAACTCCATTTTGTATCAAAGAAACGAGGCTGCTACATAGACCTAAATTATATTATTTTACAGGGTTTCGTGTGGTACTAGTTCTCAACACCAGCTGTATTCACTAAAAAGTGCGAGAATGAGAATTAGAATGAGAACGCATGGGGAATTTTGTGGAATAGTGTGAAAGCAATTTGTTAGAAGGATATTATTTTCCTCAAACTAGAAACAGTGGAATGGTAGTGAAAGTACGTCCGCTGATTTTTAAAACTAAACAAGATAGAAGAATCATCCTTCGTTATTTGAAGGCACACACAACTGCACTTCTCTGCTTGACTCACTTATGACCTGCTGGTAAAATGAAAAAGAAAACCACTTTCACCAAGGAATATCTCACTTTCTTTCCTCCTATCTTTTTAAAACGGAACTGGGTATATTTTCAGTTTCAGATTTTTTGTTACCGTTACCAGTAACATCTATTTTCTATACAGAGTACCACTTTACTCTTTTTTTCTCGCCTCTTATATTAGTTCGTTTCACCTTATCTCGTCACTGCACAGGGATATCCTCGATGGGTTTCAAGTTTATTGAATAAAATTTAGCCTCCTCTCCTGTGTCATTTTCAAGAAGTGAGTTGAACCGGTACATTTTCAGGAACAACATGACATAATTTAGTGCTTTTAAAGTTATTGACTTTCCAGTCACTTTATTTTGGCTTGCCCAAGTTACGTTACACTCGTCATCGAAATATTTTTTTCCAACATCTATGTAAACTTTATTATAAAAACAAAAATAAAAAACAATCCCCTCTATGTATTCATTATGTCCCCTTTTCTCCTTCTTAACTACAAAGCATGCATGTATGCCTAAGCAGTGTTACTAATCGGTATTAAATTGTAAATGAGTTGAATGTACTCATTGCGATTGCTTGTAATATAAAGTATAGTTGAATATTCTTTTGTTAGTAAAATGTACACTTTATCACAGCATTAAGTTGAACCGTACATGTATGCATTGTAAACGCGCATTTCTATGATATGCAAACTGTGCACATGCTAATTGTCGAGTTGCTATAATTTTCAATAGTTCCATCATACAAAAGCCAGGAAGGAGAAACCTACTTTTGTACTTTCTTTTCTCTTTTTTACAATCGTCACTCACAATGTAAGGAGCAAAAGCAATTGAAGATAAAAAGCGGAAGATAGTTTTAAATGTAGAGAAAGTAAACTCAGTTCACATGCCGAACCAAGTGCAAACGTAACGTAGTAGAGAAAAGTCATCACTCGTGAAAAAATAAGTGAAGCATTTCTCCTTGCAATAAAAGTTCTTTTCTCTTCTCTGAATATACATTTTTTACTAAAGTAAGAGAAGAACTTGGCGATGATGACAAAAATAACCCTCGCTTGGCTCATATGCGTTCGAATACTCACTTTCGCTATTATTATTATACTTATGTTTTTATCGTGTTTGCAAATGTAGTCACAATATTGAGCAGAGCACCAGGGAAAAAGAGTAGAGGAAGTGGTAGAGTGGCAGGCGCGACGACGCACAAGAACACGCCAAGTGACACAAAAAAAGTATGCAAGATGAGGAAAAAGCGTCATTTATAAGACAATGCAAACGCTGGATATTGTAGCGTTAAAAGTTTGCTCGCAGCATCGAACTTTCATTTTTTTCATAAAAAAGGAAGTAAAATAAAGCTGGAAGCAAAACTGAAATACCTACGTAGTCGAGACCAAAGAGCAAAAGTATGTGGGAGTTGTTGGCGTTCGTTGGCACACTGTAATATTTGACTGCATTCAGTTTAGTAGAGAGAAGGAGACGCGGTTTTTAATGGCTAGATTGTCTCCTTTGTGGTATATTAAGCGAAAAGTAAATACCAATGGAGGAGTTACACTTAAATAAATATGGTGATATGTAATGTGATGTACGCGTCCCACAGAGCGGTTTTTACGTATAATATACTTATAGACGGTTAGTTAAGTTATAGTATAGTTAATAGAACAATTGGATAAGGCGGCTGGCTAAATGGAAACAAAACGCAGGGAACCAAAGAAGGGCAAGAAGGAGAGAGAACAGAGGAGATGGAAAAGAGACGAGCAAGATTTGCTGCGATGTTCCACCAGCAGAGATAGCAGTGGTGGATAGTTCGGTATCTGCAGTGGTACTCGGGTGATTCCTGACAACGCCAAAAACTAGGAAGGAAAGGCAACGGTTCTGTTGTAGGCATTATGTATGCATGAGCATTTATTGTTCAGTAACGCACAAAAAAGCTTCAAAATACGGATGGATCCATTCTTGCCATTTTCTCATGAGCATGAATGCACATACAAATTCCTTTTACTTACTTTTTTGGAGTGAGTGAATTTTGATTGCAAATCAAGTAACGGGAAACGTACAATTTGGAAGAACAAAATGAAGACGAGTGTGCCGAGTAGAGTCAGTGTACACCACACAAGGACAGACAAACACGAGTAAATTTGTTTAGTCTCGTTCCAGGACACACTAATATTATTACGTGAGCTGACATATTAAAAAGCAATACATATCAGAAATGTGGAATATCTTTGCATCCAGCATTTTGAAACTGGGGTGAGTGGAGCAGCGACAATAACGAGAATGAGCTCATGTTTACAAATTTTGAGGAAACGAGATGGGACACAAAGAGGCCCTTCTTAAGCTTCCTTCTAAGCTGTATAATGCACTTTCATTTTCTCTTCTATGCCCCTTTCTTTCAAATTTGCAAAGGAAGAGTTCAGAAAGTTCAAGAAGAGCTGCTTTACTAACTAAACTTGTATTCAGGCTTTTACCTTTATGAAAAGTGACATCGCAGTAGACAAAGGAATTCCCTGTTCCGCAGCTGACGTTCTGCTTTTGCTGGGTTGGATGTGCTCTTTCATGTGTCTTGTTACGGATCACAACCGTGTTACGTTCCGTTGTTTTTATTAGTGAAAAGATTACTACCTGCGCGAGTAAAGTAAAAGTAAGTAAAGTAAGTCGGCAGTATAATATAAAATAATATGCTTCATCGAATAATAATGAGGACGGAAAAGGGAAAATGAGGAACAAATTCAATAGCCTTCCGTAATATTTTAAGGGTTCGCTTCACCCAAACTTTATTGCTGCTTTGTTTGTCTTGTCTGAAAGGTTGTAGGTTTCAGACGCAAGCGTAATTTTATGAGTGCGAATTGCGAATCATCACGTGAATATAAAGGTGCGCGTTGCGACATTTTGTTCTTGGAGCATTTTGTCAAATGTAATAATTATTATTATACAGGGAAAGTCTCACTGATTTATTTTTGGGAGGACACCGGAAATGAGTGGTCTCTCGGAAAATAATCAGCGTATTCGGCGACGTGCAATGAATGTAAACAAGTAATTTTTGTGAATCTTCTAAAAATGTACACAGTGTGATAATGACTCAGCATATATATTTTAAATTACTCCTTTATTAAGTAAATAAAATATTTTATGTTTCTCAAACAAAATCTTCTGTCAACTTACGGTAATTCTTTTGTACTTTTCACTTGCGAGCAAGGAATATTTACTTACATTACATTGCAGAAGGTATAATAATTCATGAAACACGTGCCGTCGCGTTACGTTGTTAAACTTAGTTCATGTCATAACTAATCCACTCAGAGAGAGAAATGCGTTCACATAATTTGTTTTCCTTTGAAAATAGCTATTCTCAAAGAACTGATAAATATCTGTGAGAACGACGCCTAGATATTATTAATAACGCGCGTTCC
>VYYJ01003946.1:0-14854 GCA_021029165.1 Cyphoderus albinus
ATCTCATCACAATTCTGCTGATGGCTGTGATAATAACTAACGCTTATAAAGGGTGTACAGTATACAATGTGACACTTGTCAACAAACCACAGCCTTACGAAAATTTGTCACAATTGCTAAATAGCAATTTTACAATACGAAGCAAATCACACATTCCAGATGACACGGGCCATAGTGTTCTTAAGCGCATTTTAATTTATGGGTCAAAAATCATTGTAGCTAAGAAAAATAATCATGAGATTTTGTTGCAAAGTAAAGCGATGTTGACTATTATTCAGTCAGAGATTTTGAGCATACGAGAAAATTTTGGGGATTGGAATGCATCACGTTTGGTGGATGTAAGATTATTGGAAAACCGGACCGGTTTACTGTATACCGTTCCTAATATTTTTAACGAGACTTTGGCAGAATTTTATGAGGAAAACATTGAGTTGTTTAATGCGAATAAGTATTTCAATAATAGATTTAATACATTGGAGGATGCCGCCTTGTTTGATTTCATAAAAAGCTGTCGGAAATCAGCTCTGATATTGAAAGAGAAACCCAGTTTTTTATTTGCCAAAAGGCTTAGAAAATTGAACAGTCCGCAGGTTTTTGTGGGAAAAGAAGTCTATCCAAGAAATATCTACTTAGAGTTCTCAGTTGGGAATTTGCTTCCCAATGGATTCCTGCAAAGAATTCAGTGGTTAAAAGGAAGCGGGTTAATGATATTTTGGGAAACCGTGGCGGGAAACTTTGGAGAACACGAGGCACTGCAACAGTATAATACTGTTTTGGGGCAAGCTGACCCACGCGAAGAAGCTAAATGCAACGCAATATTTGTTGGCTGGTTCTTCAGTTTAATTTTATGTCTATTGATTTTTGTAGTTGAAACGTTTAAGTGTCATGTACTTTTGGCTGTAAGAATTTTGTCGCGTTTAGTTCAGTACTGTATCTTTTCCTGCATTCGGATTATTCTGCGTTTACATATTGCGTGTTTAATGTACAATTCAGAGGAAGTTGGCTGTTTGAATTAGTATTCGTATTTCGTGCTACTTTCAATTTTGCTTTGTGCTTCTCGATGAGGAGTCAAATACCAGAAGAACACACATATGTACATGTGTTAATCAATTTAAAGAGTGTCTGACGATAAAAATAAAGTTTATTTGAATGTTCCTTGACATATATTTGCCATACATTACATAACATGACATGAAATGTTTGCAGTAAGTGTAATCAGTTTAGATGTTTAAGTGTGTACGTGTTTATGGAGTAATATCATGAAATGTTTATCCATAAGCAGAGCAGGCCCGTATACATATGTCGCAATTCGCAAAATATAATGAAACTCATTGAGGCAGAAAATGTTATATATTTAATACTAATAGCACATTTTACATTATTGTCTTTTACGCACAAGATATATTTGAAGCATACTCCATAATATAATTTTGCCCAAGTCACTACAAAATGTTTGCGACAGAAATATTTTAATATTTTGTTGTCTTAGTATGTATTTACAATAATTTTCTTCTATCGGGCAAAACGAGTTAATACTATATAGTGTAAAATATTTAAATACTGAATATGTTTGTTGTCTCAGCAATTAGTTGATTGTGTTTGATTTGTATCTTACGAAAGTATTTGTAAAATAATGTCGAGAGAAACAGATTTAATATGATTATATCAAACATTGTCAAAAGCTGCAATTTTTTAAGTTGCTTTCGTGGCATATATTGATGATGATGATGTTGGATAATCCAACTTGGATTATTGTTGTTCCGACCACTTGAAGAAAAATGAAATATTGATAGAGCTAAATAAACGATCATACGATTAAATAGATTATAGATAACGATTTACACTAGTAAAAGAAAAAATGTTTTAATGGATTAATAAAATAAGTAAGCAATCACTATGTGAGCAACCGTAAATTATCATTGCTTTGAAAGCACCAACCCCGCAGTCATTTTATTACTGCTATTATTGTCGTCTGTTATGGAATAAATAAATTTGAGTCACTTTTATTAGAAACGCGATGTTTAATTTTCTTGTTTTGACAATATCAATATTGGTAAACCTTCGATTATCCAATAACATGGAATCAAACTCTGAAGGTTTTAACACATTTGACGAAATACGAAAGTGGCCAATGAAGCATGATGATTGGTTATTTTTTGGAATCAGAGACAGCGTCTTGCGAAAATGGCGCAAGGAAAGCTTAATCATTAAGGACCCAAATAATTTACATGTCGATTATTTTGGACAGCAAAATTGTTTCATGACTGTTAACAATTATCGTGAGGTGGACATTCCAGAGGTTCAATTTCCACTTCAAGTTCGGAGACCACAGGCTGCAGTTTTCCACCCGAATACTTTTCCACTACACACAGTCTGGACATCTTCCGGATACAATGAAACATTGACTTTTGAATCAGACAATTCAGTCCGATGCAAACTCTCAAAATACCTTGCAACCGCTACTGAACTGTTAAAAACTAGAAAAACTTCAGATATTTGTTTACATATAATCCTCCATCTCATGTCAGTCAGCAGCAAATTGTGGCAGTGTCAAGTACAATATCATTTACTGCCATTTCCTTTTGATTTGTCTTTAATGCAACGATCGATGCTTAACGAACAATTCGAATTTCACGATGCTGTGGGCAAAAAATATGCGAATGAGTTAGTACCGTCCACTGTACGACCTATTCAGGTAATAGTGTCTACCTCACCAGAATTTCGTCCAAATTTGGAAGCCTATTTATTACATGTTGGAAGTCGCCGTTTATCCCAGCACTACACTTTAAGTGAGTTTATAATGCTGGATTTTGATCGCAAGAAGCAATTGATTACATCTACAAATGTTGTGAACTTTACAATTGAAGTAGGTGTGAAGCATCTCTATTTGAAACCAATATTTCGAAAACTTGGGTTGAACGAAATATCACGGGAAATGTCTTTAACTCTGCTTAGAAAGAAAAACGTGATTCCATCAAACATTTGGATATTTGGGCTGGATGTCACTGCCGATGATCTACTTGGCGTCACACAATCACTTAAAAATGAACTGAAGCTTTGCCACACTCGAGGCTTATCTCAAATAATGCGTTCTTCATTTACAGAGGAGGTGAAAGCAAATTCTCTGCTTTCGGATATCTTGAATTCGGTAATGGGCAATCACAGCTTTGGAAGCAATTATGTTGCTCACTTGTGTAAAAATAGGAAACAATTTCGATACGAGAAAATGTATCATGCATTCTTCTCGGGTGTCATCATCTCACCAGTTTATAAAGGCAGAAGTGAGAATCCCTTGGCCCTGCTTAGATTTCCCGGGACCATGAAGGGCTGGAGATTCGTTACCTGTGGCGGCCCGGTACTTTACAAAGATGGCATTTCTCAGTCAATGGAAATCGCTGTTTTTGATGTGTCCACCTGGCTTTTGCTAGTCCTAGTTTTATTAATATCAGCAATGGTATATCAAAAAAGTGTTTGAATTTAAAATTCATTTCTAAATTCTTGGGAGGAGCTTGTAAGGTCTTAATAGAGCAGGGCGATCCATTCCCCAGTATCATACTAAAACAAGGTCGAAGAATAAGAATAATTTTGATCACATTTCTTCTTATGGCGGTCATAATAACTAATGCTTATAAAGGGTGTACAGTATACAATGTGACAACTATCAGGGCGCCGCTTCCTTACGAAAATTTGACACAATTATTAAAAGACAACTTTACAATAGAAAGCAAGTCAAAATTTTCTTATAAAACGGATTCTATCATACGTTTAAGATTTGGGCGCAACAACAAGAATTATACCATCATGACTAGAAAAAGTAATCATGAAATATCTCTGGAAGGTAGAAATATTTTGATTAAGTTCCAATCAGAGCTTTTGAGCATTAGGGAAGATTTTGCGAAGCGGAATATTACAGATTTGGTGGACGCCAATTTATTGGGAAACCAAACTGGATTACTGTACACACTGCCTGCTATTATTAATGATACTTTGACGGAGTTTCTAAAACCGGGTAAAACTAACGGTGTGGCCAATGAAAATAAACATTTCAAAACTATTTTTGATACATTGCAGGAAAATGCTTTGTTTAGTTCCTTGAGGAACTGCCGGAAATCTGCTTTAATTCTTAATGAGAAATTGTGCTTCTTGTTTGCCAAGAGGCTGAGAAAAATGAAGCTTCCACAGGTTTTCGTTGGAAAAGAAATCTACCCACAAAAGATATTCTTGGAATTTTCGGTTAGTAATTTGCTTCCCGTTAGAGTCTTGCTAGGGATTCAGATTCAGTGGTTGAAAGGGAGCGGCCTAATGATATTTTGGGAAAGGGTTGCAAGGAACTTTGGAACTTCTGAGGCGATGCCACTTTACAACACGTATGAGGGTCAAAATGAATTGCGTAAAAGAAGCGAAATTCAACACGGTATTTGTTAACTGGTTCTTTAGTGTAATTCTGTGTTTACTGATTTTTGGACTCGAAACTATCAGAGGAAATATTTTACGGGGAATCAGGATTTGTTTTCAAGGAAGCCAACGCTGCATTTATTCCTGTGTTAAAATTATTTACAATTGCGCACAATGGATATTGAAGCGGCATGCAGCTCTCTGAAGTGGTAAATTCATTTTACTTGATGCCATTTATTTAAGTTATACATTTTCTTTACATTAACCTTTATTGTGTCAAAATAAAAATGTAAAATAAAATAACGTAAAGCGTGTAAAAATAATAGTAAGTTAAGCTTTATCTGTACATTTCACAAAATAGATAAATTAATTATGTTTATGATAATTTAGTTTACGAAGCCAAAAAAGCCACAAATAAAATTTGTGGCTTTAAATAATTAAATAATTAAATAACTTATAGATTAAAATTATTTTTCAACAAATGGGATTTCCCTCCGACTAAACTTTTATCATAATCCCAAAAATGCCAAATCATATCATAAAATTCAATATTTCAGCGTAATATTGCGGCGTTGGGGAAAATCTTTCTTGCAAATCTGACGGTTGAAAATTCACTAAAATATGTTGGCAAGCGCACTATTTTTACTGAAGTGACGGGCGCATTTGTTATATGATAGGAAAAAAACTCTTTCCAGTCGGCAAATGTATAATTTGTGAAACTGATTTCGGTCAGGACAGGCATTTGTTTGTTGATATTCAAGCCGGGAAATTTTACAGCTTCNTTACAGCTTCGTGGACAAATCGAATTGTACCAATTTCGATGGATTTTAATTTCTTCATTTCGGCAGGAAATAGAACCTTCTTAATCCCGGATAACTCAAGAGTTTGCAGTTTCAATTTTATCAGAGTCTCGCTCTGAGTTTGCAGAAAGTCTCGGAGAATGTTAGGGTTTATCATGTCTTCAATACTGGAGGAGTTAAAGTCGAGCTGCAAGTGAGTTAAGCTAAGATGTAAAGCAGTTAATCTCCTTAGATGCGAATTTTCAACGCAAGAGTTGATTTTGAGAACTCTGAGCTTTCCGGTATGTACGGTCTCCAATGCGTCCAGGATTTGATTCGTCATTGGCTCGCATCCTTTATTCTGTTCATGACGAGATTTGTGGTCACGGCCGACTAAGAAGAGTTGCTCCATAGATGATGAATTTTGTATGATTTTACTCACAAAGCTTAAACAAATTTGACGCCTCCGCAAAAGTTCGGAATTGTCGTCGGTCGTCAAACATACGTGGATTCGAACATTCAGTGATTTGAGAGAAGGAAATTCCAGCTTATCCAGAGAGCTGGTTTTTGAAAATAGACATTCCATTGGGTAACTGTACATGGTGAATAACAGATGGATATCTGTCACCCATGAAGCAATCATTGGAAGAAATTCGTCGAAAGTTTTTGACGATATTGGAACAATGTTGAATTTTGTAAAGGGAAACCTCCAGCGGTTAGTGCCACTATTACTAGCAGTAATGCAGCATTTTAGAGTTTTCAATTGATCTAGGTAGGAAACGGTGACAGGTGAAGATAGTTTGTTCAGTCTGTGAATAGCTGTTTCATTCCAGGTCGAGTTTACCAAACGGCAGGACTTTAAGTCCTCAATATCTCTCAATTTATCAAAAACGCAACGTAACACCTATATATAAACCATCGTAAAAAATTTGCAACTTAAATTTAACATTGATGATTAAGCCACTTGAAGTTGCAAGAGTTGGCTTGGCTTGATACAGTTTGTTTGTAAATATACTTACCACTGACATCATTAAAGGATGCGGTTGTAATTGTAGCCCTGGGTCATCGTTGACTGCATTTTGCACGTCCAGACAGTTAACATCTCGTTCACTAACCTTTTGCATATGTTGAGGGTGTTCACTCATATTGATACTTTACTCGAGTTTTCAAACACTCAACTTCTCGTTTAACAATATTTTTTGAATCAACGACTTTTCTTTTCAATTTTTAACGACAAAAATTTTATTACAGGACAAGGAAATATGCGCTTCGTCTCAGTTTCAACTTACACAACCTATAATTATGCACTGGCGATGACTATGAACTATGATAACAACTATGAAATGACAAAAGGCAATTAAATCTGAGATTTGATAAAAGTCATGTTAATGAATATTTTAACGATCACGCACGTACGTCTTCGGTCTTGCTTCTAGTATATAGCCATGTTCCGGATACATCCGGTTACACCAGTCCTTAGTAGTTATTATTTAATTGGCTACCGATTGTCTTAACCAAAGTAAAACGATAAATAGCTCGTTAGAAAGCCCATAAAATGTCGATTATAATAATATGCTGATAAGGCGAATTGACCGCTATGCTAGTGGCAGTTTGAATTTTCGATTTCACTGCTTTTCAGGTGAGCCTTTGAATTAAATTTATCAAAAATATTTTCAAATGTAAACTTTGTGAAAAATTATGCTGGATGAACCTAAAATGAAATGCTTTGTTTGTTTGGTTAATGTTCCGTGTGAGAGAAAATGTTCCGTCGTCCGATCGATGCGTAGCCCAGCAAGAAAAGAACAAAGGCAAGGTAAAGATAAATAATTTTTCTCGCTGGTCGGTTGACAGTCTGAAATGAGATGGATCCGCGAAACAAGTGAGAATATTTTGTGGGGACTTTTTCTGACACATGAGCCGCAAGGCATGAGGCAGTAGTAGCAGCAATACCAAAAAAAAATTAATTAATATTAAATTAATATTTTCCCGTTTAATTGAATAAATATTTCTAAACATTTTATTTCTAGCTGAACTAATTATTTCTAAAATAGTTAAAATGAATAAGTCCCTGCCTGTGCCTGCCGAGTGTGTCGAAACTGGAAATTTAAAACCCAACTGCTTTTTGTGTGGGTCGAAGAATGTAAACGCCACCAAAATATTTCCCAGTTTTCCTAATTCTAAGGAGTCAGGAAATTCCCTGCTTTCAAACGAGCTTCACACTGTCTTCTTTTTCCTCCGTGTTCTGGAAATTCCATCCTACAAACTGAAAAATTATTTGTACAAAAATGGGAATCCAAGTGGGTGGAAAATCAGATTGTGCTTATCATGTAGTCGCTTGGTGGACCAGGCAAAATCACAGTACGAGATGATGAATGATGATCTATTCGAAAAACATGTTTCGCATGACACAGGAATCCATAATTGAGACACTTAGAGAATCATCATTCACTTCAAATTCAAATCCGGATAACGCCTCTTCTACTAAATCAACCACCGCCTTTGATCAGTTCGAAAACGAAATTCGTCAGATTTCAAAATCACGTAAGTGAATTAATTTGTATTGTGGACAGGGACACATCTTTTAAATGTGAAATGTTTAAATTAAATAAATTATCTCAAATTCTCATTGTTCAATTTTACATTTGTTTCAAGATAAATACGGAAGCTTCTCAGATCCTTACGTGAAGGGCGACAGGCGAGCAAAATCCCTTTTGAAATCAATCAACAAAAAGTCATGCAATCAAAATTTTGCCTTTCCACAGTCACCCTCGACGTCATCACATCGACATCAAGTATCAAGATCACGACCACCACCTGAACAGGCACAACCGCACAGTCAAACCCCAGCGGAAACTCCACCTCTTCTATTAATGCCTGTTGAAGCCACTTTGCCAATGCCTTTGAATATCAAACAGGAAATTTTTCCTGGAAACGAGACTGAGGCTTATTTTCACAATGAAGGTTTAGAGTTTTCGAATAACGCTGAAGAAATGATCGACGTTTCTACTGAAGTAAAATATCAACCGACAAATGAAATCGACGTTGAAGCCACCGCCTCCCCGATGGTCGTCGGTTTAATATATTATGATGATGAGGACGATCCTTTTGCAAATCGCCAGCGTCAGGCTCTAGAGAAAGCAACTCGGAATAATTCGGTTCGTGATTCAACTGCGTTCGGAGATAAAAAGAAAATTAAATTATTTTCCAAAAAGATTGCAAAATCGACTCGCAAGATTCCACGGTCATGTGGCAACGCGGTAGAGAAAAAACTCTTCAGATGCCACCTGTGCAATTCTGATTGGTCCAAAAAATCTCACTTGGAACGTCACCAGACGCACGTTCACAACTTATCTGACAAAGCAAAATTCGTTTGTCGTTTTGAAGGCTGTGGTAAAAGGTTTGCTACCAAATATTATCTCATGAGACACATGAGGTCGACGAAGGCTCATCGTCACCAGGTGAAAGAACAAGATTCTCTGTTTAATGCTTAAAAAATTAAAATATTTGTTCAAAATCAAGCTCAAATTTAAATTTAGGGATTTGCGCTTTGTGCTAAGAAAGAATAAAAATAAATTGAAAATAATCATGTAAATCCACGATTTTAGTTTGTAGGCAGAGTAATTTGTGGGAAATTAAAAATTTAATCTCCATTTGATAGCATTATTTAATTATTTAAATTTTAATCATATTTATTATTTATTTACATGATGCGATACTGCCAATATGTTGCATGAAATATTTAGATCTTCCGTGCATCATCATAATCAAAGTATAAAACCAATGTGATTTTTAGATAATGTTAAGAGTAACTTAAGACTTCCCAATGCCACAGACAGAAAATTATGTATATATTTAATGTAACAATCAAATGGATATTAAATATAAAATTATATAATATTTCAGAATATGTAGACTAATCAAATCGATTCGTTACCCCATCATGATCATCATCAAGTTTACGAAGTTAAAACATAAAATATCGATTATTTTTATGGCAATGCTGAAGGAAACTAAATAAAATATTAATAATTAATTCAGTAGATAGTGACAAGTATGTAATAGGGCAGACATAGATATTCTGAAGAAAACATCAAAGACTACTTTTTAAACATAATTGACAAAAATGATTGACTCTCTAAACAGCCATATAGCCCTGATTCTCTACCCATAACGTCAAAAACTGTCATTGAAGAATTGCTTCCAGTGCAATGATTGCTCCATGGGTGACAGAACTTACCATTGTATTATGCAACATGTACATTTACCCAATGGATTATGTGTATTTTTTAAAAAACAAGCTCTTGGGATTAATCTGGAATGAATTTCCTTCGTTGAAATCACAGAATGTTTGGATCCGCGTGTTTGCAACGGGCGACGGCAATTCCGAATTTGCGAAAGTGTTTGCGAATTTTTAAGCTCATCAAGTGCCATCTAAGCTTTGTGAGTAAAATGATAAAATCATAGATAATTCGTGAAATTTGGTGCAACGTACAACGCTTCTTAAGGCAAAGGTGACAACAAATATGAAATCGTTATCATCATTAAAGGATACACGAACTCGAACCCATGAAGAATCATCAAATACACTAGACCAAAAGAGACCATACTAAAAATCATTCTTCAAAATCAACTCTTGCGCTGAAAATTCGCATCAAAAAAGAGATTCAATGATTTATTGCATCTTCGCTTAACTCACTTGCAGCTCGACTTTAGCTCCTCTCCAGTATTGAATATGAGATATGATAAAAAATAAACCTTGAAAGTTTCCAAGACTTTCTGCAAACTCCGAGCGAGACTGGTAAAATTGCAACTGAGAACTCTTGAGTATTTAATCCCGGATGGATTAAGGAGGTTCTGTTTCCTGCGTAAATGAAGAAATTAAAATTCATAAAAATCGGTGCTATATAATCGTTGAATATCAACCGAGCAAAGTGTCTGCTCTGCTTCACGAAAATTATATATGCCGACCTGGTAAGAGTTTTTCCTATCATATAACAAAGTGCGCGTTCGAAAGTGCTTGTGATTTTTCAAGTGTCGGATTTGAAAGAAGGGTTTTCCCCTACACCATATGTGTTACGCACTTTTTACATTTATTTGTTCTTTTTATTTGATAAGATTAAAGTATACAATCACAGTGAAAATAACTCATTTGTTCGAGAATATTTTTATCAGTGACTTTAGTGGCTTCTTAAACAACATTTTCATAAACTTAATTGAAAATTTTAAATATTTACATTCGCATTCCAAGTTTAACTTGTCCCAACTTCAAAATTCAGCCAGAAAGAACCATTTCTGCAGAGCTCTCGTCTCATGGCATGTCCTTTTATTTTCTAGCTTCTCACAATGTCAGTTGATTCCAATTTTAACTTATTTGCGTAATTTTAAATGACTCATTTACAAGTGATAAAACTGAAGTGGAAGTGAATTCAATTCATCGTATAAACAATGATTAATAAACATTATAGACAGACATAGAGTTGAATTGGCTACTCGCTAAAAGCGGGATAATGCGAGAAAGCTGCTTCCGTTTCGCATCATGTTCTGTTTTTGTCTTTCCGGTTTTTGTTTTTGTTCAATTGTCAATCAAGCTTGTTCTTGTTTGTTTGTTTGGTTCGTCTGCAGCTCTGATAAAAGTGCAAAAAAAAATATTTTGTGATTTTTTAAAAACTCAATCACACGTGTTTCGATTATGTATTTTTAAGCTAAAATTATTTATTATTTTGTCGTTTATTGGATTTTGTTCAATTCAATAAATACTAGTGAGTGGCTTCAGAAAGAATAAAAAAACTTTCTTAAGACATTGCTAACTTTCACCGCATCTGTATATCTATTCTATACGCCATTGCTATCACTGTTGACTGCTGATTGAATTGAATTGATGGTGACTTGTATTTTAAATTCTTTATTGGCGTATTAAATTAATACTGACTGTAGAGCTAGAACCTAATAATTTATCAGAATATTTTTGCAAAAATTGTTTCTTTAATTTTGATTTCATATCGAAATAGGAAAATGGAGGTAGAGACTGGATCAAAGAAGATTGGCTACGGGGACCATGAATCGGAATCGGGTACCGCTATCGCTGCCATTGACCTGCTTCCACCGGAGGTGATGGGTCAATATATAATATGTGATTTAATTTTTTTAAGTAAATTTGTTTTCTGATGTCTACTGTCTATTTATTGAATTTGGCTTTTAATTATTTCAAATTATATTCAAATTTTTCCTTTGCAGATGTTGCAATCCATTTTCGAGTATCTACCATTCCCGGACCTTCTCAGATGCCGTGAGGTCAACAAAAAGTGGAAGAGCATGGTGGCCGATCCAGTGCGGAAAAGATGCGCTCCAATCGACTTTACCCGACCAGACATACCGAAAAGTCAGCGCAGCAGGGCCCTCCGGAGTTTCAGTCAATTCATAAGGGCGACAATTCAACAAGGAGAGTTCCCGGTGACAGAATTTCAACTGAATTTGAACTCGGATTACTACTGGATTCAGATGGATGGATCTACATTGATCTCCCAATTTTTGGAAGCTGTTGGTCCTTTCGTGAAGCATATCATTTTTAATTTGAGTGAGAAATCCCATGAGGTGTCAAACGATTCCCTTGCGATACCCCAATACATAACATTCCCAAATCTAATGGAGATGACATTGAAGATCGAATATCAAAATATAGAAAATGGAATGTTAAGTTTCATTAGAAACGTTATCGAAAAGTCCCCAAACATAAAGGAGCTTTACCCTCAATTTTATAACATACGAAATGGTGCAATTCGTCGTTGCATTGTGGAAACGGGAATCGAGCAAAGAGCCAGCTTCGTCACTTCATTGATTATCAATACTCCGGAAAACGAACTAGACTTGGAATACTTGAAGAAACTCGGCTTCAAACTGAAACATTTGAGCCTCAACTTGGTTGGCTATTACGTAAACGCGAAAATCTTTGGATTATTTTTGGAAAGTCAAAGTGGCACCTTGACCTCTTTGA
This sequence comes from Cyphoderus albinus, assembly GCA_021029165.1. Lineage (NCBI taxonomy): Eukaryota > Metazoa > Arthropoda > Collembola > Entomobryomorpha > Paronellidae > Cyphoderus > Cyphoderus albinus. The sequence goes on from VYYJ01003946.1 coordinate 12,166, forward strand.
CTCTTTCCTACGGGAATAGTTCTTATTTCAGAGAGTTACCTTGTCTGCCCCATCTCAAGGATTTATCCATTTCGTTGTTTACTCCGTACAAAAATGAGCAAGTTCCAACCCTCTTCTATAAGGAAATGCTACCAGCCTTGAAAAAAATGGACCTTGCGGATGCACGATTTGCACCTAATTATTTCATGGCAAATCACCCGCCGCCATGCGAGAGCCTGCGGGAACTCATTCTTCCGCAAAGAGGCATCGCAGATGCTGGTGAAGTCATTCGGCAGGCGGCTCGCTTATTTCCAAACCTGAAAAAATTGCAAGTTTTCCACGAGAGTGTAGGACCCTACTTGAACGATATCTACGAGGAGTTGGCAGGAATAGAAGAATTATGCATTGTAACATACGGTTACATGAATGTGGATGATATTATCACGGGGTTACCCGAAAAATTGTTGCGTAAAATTGCGGACGAACTACCTCCATCATACAACTTGAGTAAAGCACTTGCTATGCTAGAGCGGGGAACGACTAAAACACTGGTCTCTTTAGAAGGTAAGCATTTTTGAATCCTCAAGGGTCAAACTGATCTATGAATATGAATGCATTTTTAACGACATTTTGAGTTGAAATTATTTAATTTTCTATTATTTCCAGATCTGAAGATTCTCGTGATTGACAGAAGAGGCCTTGATAGTCGTAACGTTGTTGTCGGAAGGCCGGATTTCACCGATTTATCTGGCATAGTATTGAAACAGATGAAGGGTCTTCAACGTATTGATTTCGGTATTCGAGATTATGGGCCGAACGTCAGCGTAAGAAATTAACCAGAGATATAATATCTTAGATATTCTAAAGATATATACTTATATTATATTGAAAACTAAGATTAGTTAAATCATTTTGATTGTCTGATGCAAATTATTATAACAGACGGCGCTGAAAGAAGATTTAGAGGCCCATGGGATTAAGCTGCTTTACCGGAAAAGTCGTTACATTCGTAAGTGTTAAATATTAAACTAGTTTGACTTTCAAGTACACTTTAATGGAAAGGTTATAATTTGGATTTGAATTGAATTCCAGGGTCGCGAACTGATTTTATTGTGTCATTAACAGAGTCTGATGAATCAGATTCAGTTTCGTACGTCTCAGATTCAGGCTCATACATCTCGGATTCAGACTGATTAATACGCCTTCGTAAATGGAGCATTTTTTGAATTTCAATTTTTTATTTCTTTTTCCGTTTTCATACAATTTCAATTTATAGTGGATAAAATTAATTTGAGCTGAAGCAAAATGTGCAGTAGTTCCAATCCAGTTACGAATAAACACGTATTCTTAAAGCTCAACAAAAATTATTAAAATGTGTCGTACCAAACTTTTTGAAAACACTGGCAAAAGTAAAATCATCTATCTATCACATCTTGAAATCTTATTGCAGAAGGGTAAACAAATTATCTCGTGATATACATACATACTGAGAGAATCGAAATTCAAATTTACAATTTCTTTCTACATTGAAAAGTAAGAGTCAATGTAAGAGTCATATCTTACCATGTGTGTCACCCCTTTAACAATCCGCAAAATTAAATTGCTCTTTAACTTTATTGAGCGATGCAACCTAACTACGTTTTCTACAACTTACTCGTTATTGGCAAATAAAATCCAAGAAAATAAAAGCAGGAAGCCTCCCTCTAAAGTACATGCGCTCTAGCGACCTCTTGCGGAGTATGAGATAGTGTAATGCAGTGTAGTGTAGTGTAGTAGCGACATCTCGCGGAGAATGATGCAAACACTACAAGCTAAAAATCTAATACGTCACCGTCAGCCGTCAGCCGTCAGCCGTAACAATCAGCCGTAACGTAAGAAACGTAACGCCGTGAATTTATTCTTATATACAGCTCTCCGCGCATGTAAATAAAAATACACCAGCGAGAGTCCAATACAAGTTTAAATCAAGCCAAGTATACATGAAAAGAGACTGGATGTTTTGCGTTATTCTTTTAGCTTCTGCATCCATGTCGGCCTTATATTTGACGATATTCGAAAGTGAGCACTTTATGGAACAATGCCTCCATGGTTTACACACCGCGGTATTCGCGTGCTATGGAGTTTCGGCTTACCTTCATCATCGACAGGCGAATTTGATTGCTGAATTCCTCAACAACATCCTGCAACTGGAGAAACACTATCTGGAAAATACAGAAGAAGGTAAAGTTTGTGGTTAATTTTTTAGAATATTTGGTGTACATTTACAGTGAGAGTACTATTTATAATTGTAGAAAATTGTTTTTGGATCACAGGACATCAAGATAAGGAAAGTATTTCTTTCCAATATGAAGATATTTCGAGTAACAACTCAACTTCTGCCACCTGTCGCCGCACTGGGAGCTTTCCTGAGACCAAATGGACACCTACGACTCGTTTCATTGTTTTTCTTGCAAGACGTTTCAAGTGAAAAGTTTGGCTTGATTGGCCAATATATTGCTAAAATGGGCAGGAGGGTTATAATCCATTTACACCTACACTTGCTGGAGCATTGGTCATCAGCATCTGATATTGGTTTTGACGGTTTCCCACCTAGCGTCCCAATTCGCATTGTGGGGCTGTCCATATAGAAGCTTCTAAAAAATCGGCGATTTTCATGACCCAGTCACCCTCTTTAGTCACGCTTTTAACATGGAGGTAAATGGGAGCCTCC
>VYYJ01003947.1:0-14849 GCA_021029165.1 Cyphoderus albinus
GTCAAGAATCTGGATGTATAAAGCATGTCTAAAGTTATTTTTGCTAACCTTTGTACAAACCACTTTGACTTTGTTTGTTTGCTCTTTTACAGTAAGAGAATAAAGAACGTTTTGTAAAAACTTTGTGTAGCGGCAATCAATTAAATGTACTCTTATTTCTGCCTTCCTCGAACCACTTACTTTTGTACTATGCTCCACTTTCAGGAGACGAAGCTATCAACTTTCCCTACCACACAAGCATAACGAACTAAATATGCAGCTTTGTCTTCGTTATCTGCGTATGCTTCTTTCATCTTTTATTTATAAAAAGAAAAAAGTTTTTGTTACCTTTTGAAAGGAAGGGAAAATTGGACATAGTGAAAGAATCCGCAGAAATGCCCATCGTTTCTTCTGACTTCTGACAGTCTTTCTTCTCCGTGATGAGAAATTGGACATGATCAGCTCCACTGTCGGACTTGTTTTGAACAACACTCACCTCCACATCCGTTCCATGCAGTTTGCTTGCCACTGTCTAGTTTTAACAGTAATTTCGACAAATTATTCTTCAGAAGATGGCAGCCTCTAGCACCAATATAAACTTAACATTAAAAAGCTAAAGGGTAATGCATCACTTTACAATATCGAGTCTCCCTCCTTCCAATTCTAATACATGACATGCCTGGAATACGTTTTTTTACATCTTTTGCTTTTAATTCTCTCTAAGCTTTAATCACTGAATGGAAAGCCTAAAAATCCCCTTTAATTAATATCGCCACATTGGTAAAGCGTTTTCTTATTTACCCTTCCGACGCCACATTTAGCTTCGATCATACACAACCATTTACGTTTTATTTCTATCGTTTCATAGTGAGTTGTATAAAATAACATGAAAAGAAAGTGCGCGTGTAGTTTAATTATAATTTGATAGTTGATTGATAATGCATTTAGATTGGAGCTTAATGCACATTATTTCAAGTCGACGTTTTTTAATTCAAAGAAATACGTAATTTCTCAATAGCACAACTAGGGAAATGAAAAAGTCGATAATATATTCTAATGAATGTTGGTCATGAGCATGAGGGTATTTGACGAAAGTTTTAACTTGTAGAAAGGTTTGGCTTGTCAATGACAAGTTGTTGTATATACCGGGTAATTCATAAGCTGAAACATGGTTGCTATGTAGGACTTATGAATTTACCCGGTATGTACAATACATAATTCTGGAAAGGAAAGTTTTAATCCATATAGGTTGACAAAAAGCTACTGCAAATCCCATTGTCACTTGTTGACACAAGCAAATTCAACTGTCCACATGTTAAATCACCTCCTTTGTGGAGTCATCAAATTTTAAATCAAATTAACACACGTAGGTAGATCGAACTGACATGTATAGTACAAGATCAGAGAAGGTAACCTTCCGCTTATTGTTCACGTAACCGAATTCCGAATAATATGCATAATTTCGGACATTCTGTCTATGAGCCAGCCAGCCTCCATTAGGTCACCTTTACATTTGCGCTTGATTTGGCGTCCACGTGTACCAAAACTTAAATAAATATTTGACCGTTTCAGTGACTATTTTTAAGTCAACATTGAGACGACAATTCAAACATCGTATTTCAATTTGTGGATGATTTAAGTGAACCACTTGATTCATCCGGACTACTCCATCAACCTTATGAATGACTGATGAGAATAAGTGTATGATATCTTTTGAGTAAATCTTTCAAATCATCTCTTCAGTGAGTTTCTCCAAACTGGTATCTTATTTCATTTTCCACTTTAATTCGAAAAAGTGGTTTTCAAATCATGGAAGGAAATGGGAATGCGTCATTCTCAACTCGAATCTCACGTCCTCAGTCACATGAATAAGATGAGGAAGTGAAAGGTGGAGAATGGAGCCAGAAGAAAGTACTTTCAATGACATTCGAATAATTTGTAGGCACAGCAAATGTACTTTTAGTAAACCAAGATGAAAAGTAACTTTTGAAAAGGTTTGGAAATTCAATCCCAATCATCATGAATATTTTTGGAGGGATGACGACAGATGGGAAGAGGTAGTGGTGGCTAAGTGCTTACGGATTATGGTGCCCCTCAGAGAGAGTGGAAATAATGTTGAGCCAGAAAAGAAAGTGAGAACGAAGTATGATGAAAATTTTCTCCGTATTCGAGGATAAGAAACACTAACTTATTCTCTTATGATTCTCAGAATAGAAAAGTATTTGGGCCTTGGGAAAACGGAAAAGCTTAACTTGACATTTCCACCCTGTCACGTCTGTAAGCTCCACACTTCAAAATAAAAATTCTCTATCTTACCTCTTCTCAAGTGTACTTTTTGCTGAAAAAACGAGCCTCTGATAATGCTGGCCGCCAATGAAGTAAAGACCTTTCGAGAGATTCTCTAAAAAAGGTAACACTCAATTGAAGTAAATCTGTGTCACCATGTGTGTAATGTAATATTGGAATACCAGGGGTTCCGTTGAGATATAAGGTAAGGTTTACGGAAAGAAAGAGTCCTACGCATTGTTGTCATAGTCAATCAGACTCGTTTTTTTGAAGTTCTGTCTTTCTTATTATCAACATATATAATTTATGGGCTTGTAAGTCATAGTAACTCGTCGCTCAATGAGACAGAAGTTGGCAGGAAATCTAGCTTGATTTAGTGATGATATTGCAAAAAATCATGTTGATAAAAAAGCGGAAGAATGCTTTTCATGTGATTGAAAGGAAGGATGACTTTATGCTTTTAATATATCAGAAGGGTCAAGGGGGTTCCTGGAAAACTACTTTTGCTGTAAAATGACTGCTACATCTGGAATCAATGAATAAGTATGCATTTCACATCCAGCATCATGTGTCACTACATGTTAATACTGTATAAGTTTTATACAAGAGGACACTAAGGGTCCATGGTATCATTACTGCCAGTGATCATCGTCATCCGGATAATTCAACTCCAGCTTCCTCTCCAGTATCCTCAGCAACACATGCACTCACCGTGTACAGCATGAAGATATTCATGTGACAATCACTGTCTCCTTTAACTTATTCCGTGAGTTATTGCAATGGGTTTATTCTTTTTACTTGCTATCATAGCCGAGATTCACCGTGTTTGTGGTTCGAACTAGTTTAGAAGTTCCCCTCCGTTTAGAGACGAATCGCAAGCACCAAATGCGGTATGTCAGTTTTTGGAATAGTAGAGCATGAAATAAAAAAGGACAGTTTTGCGCAGTGTATTAGTGGTCTGCTGGTGTTCGCTCATGAAATACGATATGGGGTTCTCTCCCGCAAAATCAATTTTCAACCTAAGTGGGTCTCCTTCCGCAAATCACTCTTGATTCAGTGAACAAAGGACGAGAAAGTACATCCTGATTCTTTTTCTTGGCTCTTGTTTTGTTCTCATCTATTTTTTATCATGACAACTTCATTGATGCTCCGTTGGACAGAAAAGGGAAAAACGAAAAGGGACGACGCAGGTAAAGGTAAGGGTAGGTATGTACGAGGTAAGTCTATCAAATACAAACACGTAGCACGTCTATGCAAGTGTTGGGTTCCTTCCATGTCGCATAGATCAGCCGTTTCTTTCAAAGAGACTGGTAAAGGACTGCATTTTTATTTTAATTGTGCGTGGAGGTATTGCAAAAACTCCATGGTTTTCGCGCGAATGCACTAATGATGTAAAAAGCTGTTTCCATACATGACTCTGCCTACCTTAACGATGCCAATCACGATGTGCTCAAGTCCCGGCCTGTCGGAATAGTAATGTAAAATTAGGGCTCCGTCTTCGGGTCGGACAGTACACCGAAAGGAAGGTGCACGCATTCCTGGATAAATTGTCGCCAAGTGATCGTGAAGAGCATCAAGATTCTGTAATTAAACCAGTAGAAAAGAATAAAAATATCCATGATTGAAGTAGAATAAGGACAATCAATTTTCTCGAAAAAGTCGGGTTCAAACAAATTCTCACGAAAAATTGATATTTTATACTATGCTATAAGATAGCATTACGCGGGAATAAAATCGACAACACTTATTAAAATACAACTCGGCATCGCATCGCAATTTCTTAACTTTCACAGGAAATCTAATTAAAGATTTTCACAAGAGGTGCAGCACATCGTACAATTTCATACTATTGAAAGTTGTACTGAACATTGAATCCATTGATGACGAAACACGTAGCATACTATTTTTAAAAGTCAGGCCCCTTCAAGATCGGTTGAGGCTCCGTGTTTTAGGCCCAAGAAACGTTCAATTTGTATGAACCGACAAAGCTTATCAGAAAATTGTGCTGAATCGTAGATAATAATTGAATTTTGAGCATTTTTTTTTTGCAATTATATTATACTCCATAGTTCGTACAAGTAGGAGAATGCACGTTTCGTTTGTATGTTAAGAGAAAAATTGGCAGGCCCAATCTAGAGCAGTAGAAAATTGACTTTTCCTACGCTAATTCATTTCTTGTGCATGCATGCATTTCATTGAAAACATAATGCATATAACTTCTAATTTCTACACCTCTAATCAAATTCCAGTCAAATCAAAGAGATATTCCTTTCAATATTTTTTTTTCTTTTTCTTTGATTAAATTACTCCTTACAATCCATAACAATAAACGGATTATTGAAAGGAAACCTACAAAGGATCTGACTAGATCCTGATGGAACTGTTTTATTTAACTGTGAATTATGGACATTGTTAGAGAATGTGAATTACCACCTGCTGACACAGTTTGACGCAATGATGCCTAGAAATAGATGTTTAAAAATAGAAAGCGAGGTTTTTTTGTACGAGTGTATAAATTTTTGGTGCTACGTTCATGCAGCTACTACTCTAAAGATGTCATTACAATTCACAAGCACTACGCTCTTAAAGTTTCTATTCCACTTTTCTAGGTACACAATGGAGATTGAAGCACTTGTCCATAACAAAACTAAGATTTTCTTTGCACTTCAGAGAAGAGAGTGGAAACTTGGGTCCTTTAAATAAACAGTTTCATTCTAGCAAAACACTCAGGAAATGGAATCAGGCATATTCAGGTGACATTTGCAGACATAATAAGCTTTTAATTAATGGGGTGAAATTAATGGAGAAAAACTTTTAATTTCATCTCAAACAAAGTTGCAAAGTGTCCGCTTATGTGTTCTAGACTCATCCGATTGATCATGTCCCAGAGGGCTACGGCCAGGTGATACAATATTCCAATGTTCAAATAGAGTGGAAAGGAATTATAGTACATAGCTCTAATGTAGATTCTGCATTGTAGATTTTGGTTTTCAAAATGTAACGATTGACAGCTTATTACAATAGTGGGAAGGTGTAAACTGACATTACGTCAAATACTACTACTACTACTACTTACTACTAATAATATTAATAATTCTAGATGATGAACCGAAATACCCAACTGACAACCTTACCACAATGCCATGGTTAAATTCATTTTTAGGTAAAGCATCTTATTCGTAGTTGGTATTTCCGGCACATTAAAAACCCTTCAGTATTTAATCTGGCCGTTGCCGAATTTCTGCGAGAAAATTGCACTTAACATGGCTGCTTCAGTTTGTGGGTCAGTCACTCATTTTGATTTTAATGAAAGTGATCATAATTCCACATTCAATCATTCAATTTGAGACGTGAGTCTGGAACTGATTTGGTGATGGAATAGTGGTCGTACTGTAATAATGTATGTTCTTATAATTGTGATTAAAGCCAAACCAATTAAATAAGCAATTATTTTGTATGAAACCACTGTTAAACTGAAAAGCAAGGTAACATGTAAAATTTGAGGAGGACGTAAAGGGAATGTCAGAAATAAATCCTCAGTCTTTTCGGATACGCCAATTAAACTGACAAGCAACTGGCAACGGTTTATTTCCATTCAACTAGACAACAATTGAACAGTTTTAGCAAAAAATTATAATTATTAGTAGTTAAAATGCTCAATTTTAATGGAAGTAAATCATTGCGTATCAATTTAATTGGGGTACCCAAAATGACTGGAGATTTACTTCTGGCATTCCCTTTATGTAAATCTCATTAGAAACGAAGTGAAGACGTGCCAGTTTTCTGTAAACAACGACCTGAATTATTTTGATAAAACCGTTAACCAAAACAGTCGTTGTTAATAAAGTCGAGTGAAGGAGTAATCGGAGAAATGTCAGAGCATCAGATTTGATTAGATTTTAGTGCCAGTGGATTTGATAAATCATGGATATGGACTAAATTGGGAAAATACAAGATGGTAGGACACAGAAATGCAGCTTTGTATTGTTAGGATTTCGGCCAAGCGTTTTGTGAGTGGAAAGGATTTCTGTAAGTATGAGAAAAGAAGCAAAGAAAGTGAAAGTTGAGAAGCAGAACTTGGTTTCAGTTTCAAGGAAGTGCCAGAGAACTAACATGCGACGCAACAGGGGCTTACAAGTTACATCGCCAGGTAAAAATCTGTTTATGGATGTTGACGGTACTCGTCACCGTCTACAAAGAATGTGGCAATGTTATCTAATATTTCGCTATTAATTAGTCACGTAACCATCATTATCATGAATCCTGAGATGGAAGCGGACGATTTCAATTAAATACATTCTCTTTCCAGTTTATCTGCTTGTTGAGTTCTTTGTTCACGCACGGTATCTCTTCTCCACGATATCAATGAAATATTCTCACTTGAGGTTTACTTGACACTCCTTTCTGGGTTTTATCAACCAGTAAGAGATTCAGTGACATAATGAACCATGGATTTTTGACTATAAAAGAATTCTATTATTGTGTATTATTCCAACTTAACTCTTTGGAATCCAGTAATATTAGCTTGAATAGACAATTCGAAATACAAATTGTGAAACGAATTATACGTATCTTTTCTAGAATCACCTAAACATATAGTCTTCTATAGTTATATATCATCATGAAAAGCACATTAACATAAACTACTAAATGCGTACCATCGTAGTAAAAACTTAGTGAGGTTATGCAAAGCAAAAGATATAGATAGATAGATACTTCTTTTGATGTAAGTAAGCAGAAGTTTCATTATATTCGGAAAATTCAATTCCTTTCACCATCCATCAGATTACCTATCAATGCTTTATTATTATTTTTGTTTACAAAACACCGCACATTGTTAAATGATAACCATGTCCAAAATGACTTCTGTATTTTATATAATTAAGTTGCAAATACGTGGGGTAATAAAAAATTTAGGTTTTGTACATAGATAAAACATAAGTTGAGTTTACCTGAAGGAAATCCTGAGTGGTTGCGCCAAGTACTTGCAGGATGCGATCGTATCCAGACTCGACACAAAACTCAAAAAACATTTTCCCAAAAAGTTCCAGAATATCACTCGCGGGAATTTCTGTTGGAGAAATACAATACTCATAGATAAATTCATCTCATGCCAGTTTATGTGCTACTTTTGAAGATCAATACATCAAGAAAGTTTTTCGAGGAAACAGCCATAGAGCATATACGGAAAACCTAAACCTTTCATTAATAAATCATTAATATAGAGGGTTAAAAGTATACAGAATCTAATAAAAAAAATCTTATGAAAAGGATGTACAAAATCATTGAATATTTTTTATCTGAGCACGAATGTTGTTTTTATAGGCAAATGGGTTCCCGGTGACAGGAAGGGGTTTAAAAGAGCTTTCTTCTAAAATCCATTAATAACTTACTGAGTACTTTCACGGCAGCACCAACAATATTGTAAGTTATTTCATCTTCATAGATTTGCCGAACCAAGAATTGACCGTCCATGATGACATCCGCCTCTTTCCTGTTGAGTATAAAATAAAACATAAAAGTATAAAAAACATTTCTAACCACAGGGATCAAGGAATTCATTAAATTTTGGAATGGAGCCAAGGTTATACGAGATGGACCTAGTATTTGACGTCCGCGTTTATATTTCTTTTAGGCAACAACCGGCTTAATAATGAATGTAGCATTTTTGTGTGGGGTTGGTTTTTAGGTTTTGGACTAACCAACTATAATACGAGACCACAGTTTGCTTAGCACATATATTCGCAAGTCAGCATGGGCTCAAGATTAGCAGCAATGAAAAACTTCGATCTAAAATCAGATCGCCAGATGATAGTGAAAGGGATTAATGGTTTTTTATCACAAAAAATACACTTCCAGCTTATATAGACAGTTACTATTTTCAAATATGTGAGACTGTCTTATGCATTAGAATCGTTTCTTATTTAGAGTTGCTTGTCTGTCAGTGCGAGTATCTTAAATACCCCCAAACAACTCTAATTCAATCGGCTGCATTGGAATTAATGTCTAACTCGTGTTTCATTCCCCTCTCTCTGTACTGCATCTTTCTCTTTCAAGTCCAGAGAACGTAAACCCAGTTTTGGTGAAAGTCCAATATCCGTAGAGTAATTGCACATCTCTGCATGTGTGTAGACATGTGTATTTTATGAACCTACTCAATTAATAAATTTATACAGCTGTGGTTGCGCGGTGCACCGACTCTCCCATTGGTATATGTTCTGTGGCACATGTCACAAGCTCCAAAACTGAATCTCCTAGCATCGAAACCAAAACGTTTTGCTTTCATCAGTGTTTCATGTGTCAAGTAAATCCGGGTCCCTGTTTAAGCCCCACGTAAATAAACGTAGTAAAGCTAAGACTATCAATCAAATCTCCCAACGCATTTGCCGTGTTCTTTCTCTGCGCTGCTTAAGCCACATTGGCGATTTTTGTGTTTCTCTTTTTACTAAAATGTCATGCCAGAGGGCTTACTGTACATATAAAAGTATGGATGGATTGGAGGTAGAACATCTATTTACTCTTAGTTTCGTTTTATCGTTTCCAATTGCGCGAGTCTCGCGAAAATGAACAAGCTTCATTTATATTCTATTTTTTCACTGGCCTCGTCGTATAGTTGCACACGTTCTATGAGACTTTTTTTAGTAGTTTCGAAGAATCAATTATTTATCTACACCATTTTCTTCTAGTGGCAAATTGAGCTCACGTCTCTTCGCGAACTCCTGCTCACCTTGAATGTTTATTTTACACGTTAGGAATCTTCGGTTGAGCTATTTATACATTTTTTTTCTCTTCTCTCATTTTTAGTTCCCTTGGGCTCCATCAAGACTAGAAAATGTAAGAAAGTGGAAGCACACAGAAACGGTATAGCGATGCACTTTTTTGCTGTCCGTTTCTTCCTCAGTTCCCATTAATTCTTCATATATCTTCCATTTTCCCACCGTTATGAATTGCGTAGTCACGGATGCTTACTTTCCTACCATTATTTTCTACCTCCAATGGTCTCAGTAATTTTATATCGATTTAAACAGTCGACGGTTCAAAGAAGGCATTTTCACTTTCATTTCATTGCTTCCAAGGTATTCAAAGAGAAAGAAAGCACCGAACTGAAATATGCATACAAGGCGCTATAGAATCTACAACAGGCAAAGACGCCGAGCCTCATTGTGATCTATTGTATGCTGGAGAGTGAGTTTTAGATAATAAAGAGCTGGATCGACTAATTTTTGTTAGTTCAGTCCTACTTTTGAATTGCGTGCAGAAGTTAATGATTTTCCACGCAATCTTCCATTAAAGAACACGGTGAGAGAATCCCCCACACAGAAGGAAACAACAAAGGAGATGCAGGATTCGACAGTGGGAAATACTTTTTCATTTATTAATTAGGTAACATTCATGTCCTCCCATCATCACAAAGAAATAAATTATTTGACTTTATTACTTTCTACAGGACGACAAACTACAAGAAACTGCTGGGAAAGTTATATGAATTCGATTCAAGGACTCATTAAAAATTGATAGGATTCTGGTTTTTCCTGTAACAAATGAAATTTATATGGCTAAATTAAGCATAAAAATAATTTCTCATGCTTGCTCAGTCAATCGTCAAATCATTTTTGATGATAAATGTAAATGGATGGAATAGATTTATGCAAACTATTATCAAAGATCATTATAATATCCTAATTTTCATAAATGATATGAGAAATTTGAGTAACATTTCCTTGTGGCAAAAAGACTAGTGGAAGCGGAGCGAAATCGGTCATGAGAATGTGGCTTACTTTAGGATTTTTATTACAATAATAATAATAATTTAATGCAAGACAAAGTAAACTTACTTGATTGCTTCCCACGTTTCCTCTCCGAAATTTCGGAGAACCAAGAGTTCCAAAGCATAATTGACAAATCCGTACTGAAACAGATCAAAGACATCCCTTCATGAGTAAACAAGTTAAATTGCTTTTGAAATGCATTTTTATGTGCTACCTCAACAAATGAACTAAATCTCCGTCGAAAAGTGCGTTTTCATTTGTCTGATTGATTAAAATGTATTAATATGCAAATCTAGCAAATGAATCTGATGTATCCGTATGTGATGCATGCAACACATGACTTGTTTGCTTAAAATGCATTTAGTGTTACTGTGACAAATTTAGATAGTTCTCTTTGTGTTCCTATATCTCTATCAGTTTGCTTTTCTCTACATGTTTTGACCTGTACTAATTCAAGGCTATTCCTAGTTGGTTAGTAAGCAAAGACTTTCACAAAAATGATCCACTTTTCATCCATTTTACATGAATTTGCAACTGGCGAAAAGCCATCTCTATAGCATTGTTCCTTAAGTACACTTTAGTCCTATATTTGCATTTAAGACTTTTCGCCGAGTAAAGAGAAAATCTTCATGAATAAGCCATTATTAGTTCGAGATTGGGACCCTCTGCTACTTGAAAGCTCCATCAGCACCTTGCACACTTTGGGAAGAGAGACAGAAAGAGATAAAGGGAAGAGATAAGCAGAAAATGTAGATTTGGAAAGTCTCCAGCTCCACTCTGCCTCTCATAAGTGCACAAAGAGAATGGGAGAAAGGGAGAGACGGAAGGAGGGGAAATTATTACGGCTAGAATGGAAGGACAATATTCGTACAAGATTTTTTCTTCGTCTCTTTTTCATTTCAGACGTGAATGTTGGATGCGAAAATAATACAATATTCATGAGCACGTGGTGAACACAATCGAAGAAACGAAGTATGCACCTCTCCATCATATGTTAGCCATCCACGCACATATGCTAAGTACGTAACCGTACACTGTCATGTAATGCTTCACATGCAAACACAGGTTTTCCATCAAAATGTTCATGTCTCTCCCAACAATAATGATTTTGAATCAATTTACTTTCTCGATTCATTCAAGGAAAAAATAATAGACAGCCTAGCATTAAAAGTGCTGCGATTCGTGATAACATTCTTTTTTGTTAGTCTACTCGAGTCTAACCACGGTCTAACCGTAAATGGAATTAGGTGAAATAACACTCTTTGATCCCAATCAGAAAAGTCGATTTTTGTCTGCGCGTAATTATGATTGATGGTATGAATTCTGAATGCTCTGCATCCGTTGCTTTTCTCTGTGTTCGTCTGCTGCTCTACTTCAATCCCTTCAATCGACCCTTTCCTCAAATCTCATAAATCACATGGCGAATGAAAAGTTTTGACAGTGCGTACTATAACCTTCTCGTTGCACAGTCAATAGATGACAGAAATAATATACGTTTTTACCACTCCAACAACAAAATATGCCATTTTCCAAACTATGCAGGCAAACTGCGCTCAACTGCGCTCCTCTGATTTCGTTTTGCATTCACTCAGATAAAACAGGAAACCAACCCTCCACAATTTAATCACAGTTGTGATTTGATTTATCATTCCTATTTATAATATTATTTATAATCATAATCCATAACTTACCATTTTCCAGCTGTTTTCTATTTTCGCCCAGCGGAGGAAAAATTTATTAGAATTTCAGTTGTTGTTGTTGTTGTTGTTGTTAGGTGGTCGGGAACCTCTGACAAGGCGGGTCTCCTGCAACAAATTTAGCGAAATTTTTTAGATGCGGAATCAAATGAGAAGTTTAATAATTTTGTGGAGCACAACTAGCGAAATGCTTTTGCTTTCTGTGTAGATGTACAAAGAGCAGAGTAAACAACAGGGCACAATCTATGCACATCAGAGTGATGTGTGTTGTTAAAGAATTCTATTTAGTGTGGCTTACTTACTAGTAGCGTAGAACACCGCCAATCCTTTCCCAATGAGTTTTTGTGCTAGAAACCTAGAGAAAACACATTTTACTCACAGTTTCCATTAAAAATCAAGCAAAATATTCCACTTTTTCGTATTCACAGAGAGCAAAAAACGGCGATGGGGGAGCTTGGAGAAAGTGAAAAAACCGACTGACTTTCCTCGTACGATCACAAGTATGTACTTTGTGCGTGGATTGCTGGTTGAAAACGACAGCGCTGCTTTACTCTCTCTCGTAGCAGTGAAGCTAGACATCCATCTATCCACTTTACTCTCGTCTGTTATTAAAGAAAATACAAAGAGGTATACACTTAAAGCAGCCTGGTACGAGTTGGACACAGCGGAATATGAGCTTTGCCAGCAGCACAGGAATGAAATCATTGGTTCGAGTCAAGCCGTGTTTTTCTCTAGGCTTCCCCTTCTTTCCCCTCCACAGTCATCGGGAAAGCGTATAGATGCACACTTCTCCCAACGCGTAGGTATTACCTTCAATATTTCAGGAATACACACACACAACTTGCAGAACCACTTTACCACGACTACGACGACGTTTCTCCACCACTGCCATCATCTCTCCTCCAGCAAAGTAAGTAGCACAAAAATAGTGAAATCCTTTTGTTGTGGAACTTCAGGACGGAGTACGGAAAGTTGGATATTGCGTTTTCTCCATATACCTTTCCCTACTCTCCCTACAGTGGCCACGATGTTTTTTCAAGCGCGCTTTCTCTCCTCATGAAAAACTCAGTACAGAGCACTGGAGCTTTCCCTTTGGCTAACGTATTATCGCTTTGTTCAGCTCTACAATGAAAAGATAAATAAACTGCTACCACCAACATTGCACTAAACTCATTATGCATATAGAACGCATTTGCTTGCAGATATTTTGGATGACAGAATTCTAATGCTAAAACGAATTGATTCAGAACATTCATCATGCTTCAAATCATACTGAGGTTGCCATTTGCCATCAATTTCGCCCTGGACTTCCCTAAATTGCAGAAGAGGCGACTGAATTGGGATTTTCCTTGAAGTTAAGTTGAATTTGCCTACTTAATCTTTATGCATTTAATTCATTAATTTTCACAACCCCAACCAATTTTGCTTGAGCCAAGCAGAATTATTGTTTTTACCGTGAAGAGTTTATTTTCTACTTTTTAAATGTATGTCTTTCAAACCTTCAACTTTGTGTTAATTATCAATAGCGGAAGAATTCTCATGTTTGGAAGCGTAGCAGAAACGTAATGGTCTTGTAAAGGAAAAAATAAAGCCAATTAAAAACTTGATGAATAGACATTCGGTTTGATAGATGGTTGACTGTGGGCGGATATCTTCATAACTGCTCTTCATCTGAACGACAGAAGTGCTGCTCTGGATTCTGTATTCCGCACAGAAATATTTCACTAGTTTTCTCTGTTGGAAAACTCATGCACGGAACTTGAAATTGTAAATCCGTATTTTCGACCGCATTCTGCTTCTAATTTTTTCCCTGTAATCTAGTTTGTTTTAATTCAATATTGTTAAGACTCTTAAGATTGGATTGCTCTATAACGCTTAAAGGATGATTTACCTGATGTGAGCATGGAGGTATTAAGAAACCGCAAACCGAAGCGAAAAATTAGACTTGTTAACAGAAAGCTAGTTTAAACTGGTTTAAATCCAGAAAGCGGAAAATTCTTGATTGACATACAGATAGCTACTCCAGAATCATTTTTATTTTTAAATCTAGAATTAGAAGATGTGAAAATGACGGGCAAATTTACGGTTCAGAATAGTCGTTCGGTCCCTATCGCAATAAGATGTGAAATGTAATATGAAGTGTAATATGAAGTGAAAGGAGCCTTCATGGCTCGGGAGTTAAGGTTTCTTGTCTTTTTCTCTCGAGTCGTGACTTCGCCTACGGGAGGCTCCAAAATTAAACAAATTCGGTTCAGTAAATTTGGGTTTCTTTCTTTCTTTTTTTCTTAATAATTTTAATAATTTAAATAATTTCAATTTAACTTGCTCAAGTATGGGACTTCAGGTGCTTCACATGGTACTACTTTGTTTCTGTTGCGGCAAAGGAAACCTAGTGAAGTATAGTCGTCACATACAAAGAGCAATGTTAAAATTAACATATACTATTGATATACATATTAACAAATAAGAGTGTGAGAGGCTCTCTGAAAAAGGAAAATAAACCTGGATTTGCATCGTCTAGGATTCAAATTTGATTCTAATGAGTTTAACTCGCTTATAGAACATATACTATTGATATACATATTAACAAATAAGAGTGTGAGAGGCTCTGCAAAAAAAAGGAAAATAAACCTGGATTTGCATCGTCTAGGATTCAAATTTGATTCTAATGAGTTTAACTCGCATATAGGCTTCAAGTGCACACATGGTATTACTTTGTTTCTCCGGTCAAAGGAAACCTGGTAGAGTATTGATGTCAAAATTGCATGACATAGTTTAACTCAATGTAAGAACCGAAAATGTGGTATGGGTAGACTGTAATAATCCTAATTTGGATTCCACAGCAGTCTGTAGCTTCATGCTACAGGCGCCCTGAAATCACATACACATACACATACTTACATATTTAAATTGATGTTTATTGACAAAGTGTAAAAGAGACGATTCACATAATTCTGCCGTGCTGCATTTTTTATTAAATCTTTCAAAAGTTGTAAGTCGGTTTCCGTAATAAAAACAATCCGAATTATATCTACTGTTTTTAAAAGCGCTTAATCTCCTTTAAATTCAGCAACTGCATTAATTATTAGTAATATAATACTATTTACAAATTTAAATA
>VYYJ01003948.1:0-14846 GCA_021029165.1 Cyphoderus albinus
AGGATCCTTATGGGGTCGTATGTCAGGATGTATTTACATTTAACATGTATTTACATTTTTCCATGGAAATGGAAAAATCCAAAAATCCCTTTTTCCATGTAAAAATACATACCCTGTACAAGAGGCTAACCACGTTGGTAATATGGTGTCAAAATTTGCGCTCTCTACAATGATTATGGTACGTTACTATGTTATGATTATGATTGATTGCGGTTAGATAAAAACAAATTAATAAGTATACTGATTATGGAAAACAAATCTACAGGTACATGGCGGAAAGGTAATTAAGTTGGAGGAAACTAACGAGAACAACAGATCGGACGTTATTGTTTTGGCCAGTTCAGACAATTCAATAAATTCAAAGTTTTTGGATAGCTTGGGTGGTCCGGTCTACAACAAGGATGTGATAATGGAATGTCTCAAGCAAGGGAAAAAGTTTGATGAGTTGCGGTGTGAATTTATTCATAGTTGTGGTAAGTGTACGATACATTTATTAAAACATTGTACACATGCAAATCGATACTTCCGTTGTTTGCATTTTGAATATGTTCTGTTATGTTTGGTTATAGAGGAATTAGTACTGTGGAAAAAAAAGCGAAAGCTGAACGACGAACCCATTGTATCTTGTTGCCCATCAACGTCACAAGATGGAGGTTACGATTGATTTTTTTAATATCGCATGATTTTAAATTTAGGTTTGACAAATGAATGAACCACTTCACTATTTAACACTATTGCAGATTCGAAGCCAACTAAAATGTCAGCCTTAGAGTGGTGTCCCGTACTGCCAATGCCGTGGTTTGATAATTTTGATGATTGGAAAGGTAATGGTGAGAATAAAGAGAATGATGATGAAAAAACAATCACCAAGCTAGTTGCAAATGAAGAAGAGGCTGGACCATCGAGCGGTGTGAAGGATAAGTCTACGGTTAAAGCAACACAGAAAAGAAGTAAACAATATTAATAATTGGTGCAGCTCTAAATGATTTAACAAACAAGCACGTTATAAATTTTTTATTGTTTCTTGTTTCCAGAACTGCTCACATGCCTATTTATGTTGGCGCCGAAAGCAAAAACTAGGAATAAGTTGGCAAACTTGGTAATGGAAGAAATGGTGAGATGGCAGTAGCATTTAGTCACTTTTATTATTAGGGTCGGTAAAGTAGTAATGATATTCAGACTGGATATTTATTTGGTTTAACGTGTTGTTGTTATAGAAAACAAAAAATAGCGATACGGCTAGGAACGAACTGCGGCGATTAAAAAAACTAAAACCTGACCAAATTGATACGATGTTTTTTGACATTTCGAGCAATGATGTCTTCATTGACGTGGACCATTTACATTCTCTGAAAATGTTAATCTACAAGGACAAGGAGGATAAGCAACAAAAGCAGAATGTCGATTAGAATTAACATACCAGGTGACTAACGTCGGTTGTTGAACCTTTAATGTACTTTATTATTAGTATTATTATTATTGTATTAGTTGTAAAAAAAATTCTACCAATTGGTTATTTGAATTGTTGCTTGGAATAAATTAATTTTGTTAAAACTGAAAATTCTTAATACAAATATTTCCACATTGTGCATGTCTTTTATTTATCAATAGTATACACAGATTTAAACAATTTTAGCATAGTAACGTGTTGGTACATACAATTTGCATAAATATTGCTGCCCATTCGATAGCATTTTAGCATGATCACTATTCTATACCAGGAATGAATGGTGCCAGTTTGACCTAACCAAGTCATTTCAATAAGGGTTGCATAGGCATGGTTATTCAAAAGACTAAAACTGTGAGGATATTTTATGTTTTTTTACATGGGCAGGATGCATTTGTATGATAATATAGTGTTGTACATACATGTTGTGCATGTAGCATACATCTGCACATAGCATGCATCAAATCAATCTGTTATAACCATAGTAGCACTGACGTGTTCCAGTCAGTTCATCTTGCACCCGTGTGCTATCAAGACGTACGTAACGCGTTTGTCGAATAGTCTCTCTTTGTAAGAATTTATAAGAGTAGTATTGGTAAAAGTACCAGTGGTAAGGTTATTGGTCTGTATCAAGTATTCTGTTTTGCATAGTCGCAAATAAAGTTAAGAAAGACACTTGTTTATCTTAGACGTGGTTAGCTAAAGTTTTGTGTTGTTCCAGATTGTGGCCCTTAATTTACCAAAGCTCCGGGATTAGGTAATTAAGGTAAGGTAAACTTTTCCTACAACAGCTATAAGTATAATGTTTCGCAAGCTTTGGTCTTTTTAGCCTCTAAAAGTTATAGCCATCTAATTTAAATGACCAAAGGTATGGGATATGGTAATTAATGCGTGGTAAAGTTTTTAGTTTGGGAGCAACATTGTCCAATGATGGATTGCCGCTTCTGTTGGGCACGGTGAGACAGATGTGGTGAGGTTAGAAATTATTGTATACGTTTGAGCTCAATGCACCAAAGGTACTAGATATGGTTAAACTAGGTAGTGTAAATTTATGGCCTGGAATAGCCAAGCGTTGCATTACCTAATCTCTGGTGTATGGTAATCAAGATATGGTAGAGTTTGCAGTTAGGGATCAGCATAGTCAACTGGTAGATTACCGCATCTATGGGATATGGTGAGACAGGTGTGGTAATTTTAGTAATTATTGTATACGTTTGAGCTCAATGCAGCAAAGGGTAGTAGATATGGTAAAATTAGGCAGTGTAAATTTAGGGCCTAGAATTGCCAAGCGTTGCATTACCTAATCTCTGGTGTATGGTAATCAAGATATGGTAGAATTAAAAATCTAGGGACTACAATTATCCGGCGTTACATTACCTAATCCCTGGTGTATGGTAAATAGGTAAGGGTTATTATTTGAAACAGTTCCAACTTTTGTTTTATTTTATTTTATTTAATGACAGCAAAGATGAGCGATACTGGATCCGAAACAATGGAACCCATGGAGGTTGATTACGCAGATAGTGACGAAGGAGGCGACGTAGAGATACTTGAAAGGGATGACGAGAACGAGGTGGACTGTTTGGACGACGAGCCGCAAGCTGACGAAAGTGGTGACTCGGACTCTGACGAAACTGATGACGATGGTAAAGAAATTGAATCGAGAGAAGAGGGATACCAACTCTACCGCCCAAAAAGTAAGATTTTAACCAAAATTGTAAATTGCTTAAATTGTCCGTTTTGCAAATGGAAACTTGTATGATTTTTATGATTTTGCATCAGTTTCCTTTGGAGTGCCTCACCCCCACCCTCTTTGCGAAGGAAGTAGTTTAGCGTGTATTACTCTACCGGACGCGCATTACAAAATCAAGATGCACCAAAAATACTATTCGGGAGCTAGTGCAATCCTGTCTGTTGCACAACTTGAAGCAGTAATGTACGCCTGTGCCTCGTTTGAAAAAACCATTCAAGTCGGAGGCACCGAATATACACGAGGCTTTTTAGTTAGTAAGTCTGTTGTTCCATTTTCGATTCAAAAACATACATGACGCAAACCTGATACTGTTTTGTTATTAACTTGTTTGCTCTGTTGCTTTCCTAGGTGACGGAACTGGTGTAGGCAAGGGGAGAATTCTGGCAGCCATTGTTAAAGAGCAATATCTGCAGGGCAAAAGAAAAGTGCTTTGGATCACCCCATCTCCAACACTCATCAGTACCGGCATGGAAGAGGTTAAGCGTTTTCTCCCTTTGGCTAGACTAATGAAACTTCAGGACGCTTTCAGCCTTGGACCTTTAACCCATGGGGTGTTTTTTTGCACATATTCACTATTGAGTCGGAAAGGAAATCATAATCCATTGTGGAAATTTTTGGGGGAAGGTTTTACTGGTCTGGTAAGTTGTATGATTTAAGTTAGGTATATTTATACCGGATAATATATTGATTAATGGCACTATATTTAGCATTGGCAAAATTTATTTGTTGATTTATAGATTGTGATGGACGAAGCACACATGGCTAGGGCTGGAAAAGACGGTTCGCCGTCCATTTGCCACAACCTTATTATGCAAATGCAAACACGGTACCCGTATGCTAGGGTTGTGTATGCCACGGCAACCGCGGCTTCTTCTGCCTCGCACATGACATATTTGATGCGCTTGGGACTTTGGGGCGACAACGACACTCCGTATAAAGATTCGGCAACATTTGTAAGTCAACTACAGAGCACTGGGATAACCGGAATGGAGCTGCTGTCTATGGAAATGAAGCGGGCGGGGTTAGCAACATCTAGGTGCATAAGTTTGGAGGGAGTCAGCATTCTGCAAGTTGAGGCTACCGTTACCAATACGTTTAAAGAGGTTTATCGGAGAAGCACACTTGTGGTTAGTCTAGTCATTGCTTTGCTTTTGAATGGTAACTGCATTGTTTGTTAAATTGTAACGTGGTTAAAAGCTAGAGCATTTTTTTTTGTAATTTAGTGGCTAGCTACCCTGGCATTTGTTCGAGAGGAAAATTTGCCAAAAGAAAGCGTTGCCCATTTTTATAATTCAGCCCTCAGCTTTTTTTCCTCTCTCATAATCTCCTCCAAGATTAGAAGTGTTGTAGACCTTACCGAGTAAGTTATTAATTATTTCCATTGCCACAATATTACCGCTATTTACATATTTAGTTTGATAAATAACTATTGTAATAGAGAAGGGCTGCAGAATAAACAGTCTGTCCTCATTGGACTTCAGATAACTGGAGAAGCAGGTTTTAACCGTTTTCGCGATAAGAACAGGCAGTTCAACCGAAGGCAGCCGTTTTCCAACTGCGCGTAAGTAGCATATACTTTTAACCATTTAATATTACAAATTATAGAGATATTGTGAGCAAAGATATTCCGTCAACTGTGTGCCGTAAAAGATAATGTACTTTTCTATTCACAGGAGCATCTTGCATCTCTTTTTGGAGAGGATCGGAGTACCGTTAGGGTGTCCCAAGATTTATACAACAAATTGTACTAACAGTGATGGTTTCGTGCGAATGGGGGATTGGTCTGACGAAGACGAAGACGTTGAACTGGATAGAAATATGGATGCCAGCATGGACGTTTTTGACGCGCCAAATACGGAGGAAACGGATGACAAGAAAAAAGGCAAGACAGGGTGGTACAGAATGCTAGCTGGTATTGCAGACGACGGTGAAATTCCATTAGACGGTTACCTTTTATGGGGTGTTGGAAACAAGCCGTGCCATTATTATACCTCTGAGCTTACTTGGTCCGCGAAGGAAATTTTCTCCAAGAACAGAATTACCCGAAAGGACCTGGCACGCATGTACCATGAACTTTACCAGTTACTTCCCGTCAATCCCGTTGACGAATTATTTAATAGGCTGCAGAAAGCTATTGGAACAAGCGACGGACCTAATGTTTTTGCAAATGTAAGTTACTGATTCAATGAAAAGGTCTATTGCATAATGTAATAATTTCATTAATGAAACGTGATGTATTTTGTTTTGCAGAACACGGGGAAAAAAGGCTGGTACCGGTTCGATGAAGATCGTGATCAATGGATTTTCCGAAAGCACCCAACCGAAAACCGTAAGTATTATTTTAAAACACGTTTCATCATCAATATCAATTGCATGACTTGTCTAGGACATATATATTATATGTATATTAACATTAAATGTATATTAATGTTTATTGTCAACATTGCAGAAATTGCAACGTTTATGCATGGGATACATCGTGTAGCGGTGTTATCCGACGCTTCTTCTTTTGGCGTGTCTTTCCACTCAAGCAGGGAGTTTCGTAATCAGCAACAGCGTCGACACATTACGCTCGAGATTCCGCCTTCCCCAGAGCGCTTGATTCAGCAATTGGGCCGTACCCATCGAAGTAATCAAGTTGTTCCACCGGAATACATCATGCTGTACTCTGCATTTGCGGGTGAATTGAGGTTCGACGCCATTCAAGCCAATCGGCTACGAAAAATGGTAGGGTCAATTTTGGGTTACGTTATGTAGACAAAATGTAAAAAAAAACCATACGTCTTGTAACTTTAATACGTCCGTCTGTTGATTTATTGTTTTGTTCTACAAGGGAGCCATTTGCGACGGCTACGGGGAAGCGAAGCCTATCCTGGACACTATGGACACTTCAATGTGTAGTTCGAACGCTCTACAAGCTTGCCGCTCAGTCATAGATCGGCTCGTGAATCAAAATCCGGAGTTTAAGAGAGTATGGACCATGGTAGCCCCCAACATAATAAAGAAAATTTATAAGGCCAAGCTGGAACCAATTACATCCAATTTAACTACCATCTACAACCGAATTTTATTTTTGCGTGCTGATATGCAAGCTGTGGTAATTGAGGAAGCCAAACAAGAAAAGGACGAACTCGACTCACGTGAAACAAACGACCTACGTTACATTACAGGTTAGAAAACAGTCAGCACAATATACATTATTTTATTTCACCTTAACTGAGGGGTATGATAATGACAACATTTAGGGTTTGGGCAATTTGCAAAACCGTAGCATGATAACCAGAGCAGTCCGTTTCGGTTGTTTAAGTGACGGGACTTTGTAGTCATTGTTTTCAAAAACTTGTGTTACCTTAGATTTGGGATATGGTTAATTGGATAGGTGAAATATCCTAGAGATATTATTGACTCGGGATTATTAGAGCTAGCAAAAACCATTACTAGAACAACCATAGCTTTGGGATGTGGTAATAAAGGTTTGGTAAACTTGCAAGATCTAGTAGCAGCATAACAACCAGAGCAGTCCGATTTGGTTGTTTAAGTGATGGGACTTTGTAGTCATTGTTTTCAAAAACTTGTGTTACCTTAGATTTGGGATATGGTTAGTTGGATAGGTGAAATCTCCTAGAGATATTATTGACTCGGGATTATTAGAGCTAGCAGAAACCATTACTAGAACAACCTTAGCTTTGGGATGTGGTAATAAAGGTTTGGTAAACTTGCAAGGTCTAGTAGCAGCATGATAATCAGAACAGAAGGATTTGGTTGGTTGGATGGTGGGACTTTGATAGTTATTTTTTTCAAGGACTTACCTCAGGTTTAGGATGCGGTAATTGTGCTAAGGTAAAATCTTCGAAATATTATGAGGGCTAGCAAAAACCATTATTAAAACAACCATAAGCTTGGTGTAAGGTTAGGAGATGTGGTGTAAATTAGTAATAATAATTATACCAAATTTGTAAACTTAATGTTTGCAGCATATCCTCTTCCGGACCACGACGTATACCACGTTAAAGAGGAAAGGGTTGACAGTTGCTGGGGACATTATAACTTAACCTATTTTAGGTCGTCCCGTATCCTGACTCTGGGCAGTTTGAAGGAAAAAGTTGACAAGATCAATGACGGTTTCTTTTTTTTGTATTCTGGTTGGCTTGTGGGATATGCCGCAATACGAGTTGAAAATGAGGGATTCGAGTGCTACCACCCATACAGCAGGGCAAAGGTATGATCAAAACCTGTCAAGCCGAACCATTGTTTATTTACCAATAAATTTAATTTTTTGTTTTGTTTGGCTAACATTGTTTATTGGTTTATTGTTACTTGATTGTAGATTGTACGGTCAGAGAGGTTTATGAGCCGGACGGAAAAGATTTCTCTTCTTGTTGCTCATCATCATTGGAACGTAGCTGAGAAAGAGCTTAGAGTGGCAAATTGTTACCACAGGCTAACCACCTCGTTGTTTGGCAGACCTTGTACTCGCCATAATTGTTCCTACTACTACGGAGAACAAACCATTGTAGTTTTGTCAGGACCACTTTACCAAATGCTGCCCCAGCTGAGCGCGTACTGTGGAAGGTTGAGTATGGTAACTGTTCGGTGTAATTCCAAAATATATGGTGGATTGATGATTCGCGTAAATCTGGTTGAACAGCTGAAGGAAATTTTGATAAATTATAAAGTTGGGGAAGCTCTTGAAGAGTGTGACCTATTTGGTTAGGTGGAGTAGGTTTTGTTTCAAGGTGTAAAATGTCTACTGTAGTCCAGTTTAAATAAAGTTTAAATTTTCCTTTGTCATTTGCTTGTTTAAAACGAAGAGATTAAATAAACAAGGTACAACAAGTGTACATCATACACACATTAACCAATCGAACCTTTTCATTTTGTTATTTGGCTCTTGACTTTTTCACTGGCAACTTTTGATTTATTTGTCATGTATTACACACACGCGTCATTCAAAAAAATAATTACTATTAATTTTGAATGTTCAGGTAGGGTTTCATCATGCCGAAACAGTCTTGTTATTTTCCTCAGTTGAATGTCTTGATTGCTAACGTAGACGTCGCCACACTTTGACTGGAGACTCGATTAATTTTAAATGTTCAAATAGCTTTTCATCATGCATGCTGAAAGTCTCGATATTTTCCTCAGCTGAATATCTTGATTGCTAGCGCAGACGTCGGCACAATTTTACTGGAGACTGGATTAATTTTGAAGGTTCAAGGAGGTTTTCATCCTGCATATTGAAGCAGTTTTGTCATTTTCGTTAATTTGATGTATTTGAATGGTAACCTCCAAGTCACCCTCTTCTCCATTTTCATTTATTTTCAGGCATATTTTTATGAAACTTGGTGTAGCATTATCTTTCTAATCCGTTTATGCATCTCATGCAAATTAAATGCGATGGTTCAAGCATGCTTCTTGGTTGTTGTTTATAGTTGTACTCCTCACAGACCAGGCATTAATATTGCACATTGCAAACTAAATATATCCATCGTTTCAGACGTGAAATGATATGCATAACGCGTTGAATAAAGCAGAAAGGTTTAGGTATGCAGATGAGAGGTTTTTTGAAGCCAAAAAATAAAAAGGATTTTAATCGCGTTTTTGTGTAGGATGCATTGCGGTGCCTGTAAACAGTGATAGGTTGGTTAGTTATATGGACGGTATTATGTATATTTTTAATGCATAGAAAAATACATGGATTGTATATTATTCTAAAATACATGTACAGGTCCTTTATATAAGTGCAGCCACCACTGTGGTGGTATATATAAAGTGGTGTGTGTGTGTCTGTTGACCTGCACTTCAATATACATTCCATACTCTTCCATATTCTGATGCATGCTAATTTTTTTGAGGTACGGGTTTTTAAAGGGTTCTTTATGCAGAGAGGAGACGAACCGCCGTAGACATTATTAAAGAAGGTGTCACGAAGGACGAGGTCTCATTTCCACTCTGGACGTTGAAGCAGCAACAGTGAGTTTTGTGCGCGTCGTTGTTTTAATTAAAAAGTTTAATTAATTTATTGCTGCGGTAAAATCGCCGAAGATTGGGTGTAAGGTTGGTGAGATCTGGTTAAATGGTTAAATTAAGGTATTAAATTTAGTTAGATAAGGACAACCAAAAGTGAGGGGTGTGGTTTTAAGTTGCGGTTTTATCAACGGAGTATTTACAGTGTGCTTGTGTATTTGTGTTGTTACTTAGGAACATTGAAAAATTTAGGGCCCAGAAAGCAGCAGAAGCAGCAGCAGCAGCAGCAAGTGATAGTGGAGAGCAGACAGTCATGGCTACGCCGGGTGGTACGCATCGTTCAAAGAGTGGTCAGCGTCAGCAGTCTTTTGAGGATTCGTTAAGGGCCGGTAAGTACTGAATGAATTTAACAAGTCTAAAGTAGAATAAAATATGGTGACCTAACCTAACCTAATTACATGTCTCTTGTTTGTATTTATTGATTGATTAAAGCTGACGAAGGGGCGCGAAAGCCGGCGAAAAAATCTCTTGGTGGCGCTGGAAGTGCAAGTCGGGAGGAGTCTGCATCCGGTAGAGTGTCGACTGCAGCGGTCGCGTCTTCATCCCGCGGCAGTTCAGCTGTGAAAGCATCGGTGTCAAGCAAGACATCTGTGTTGACCAGCACCGCCGATAAGAAGCGTTCTTTAAGTCGAAGTACCAACCCAGTTCCTGCAGCATCAGAGGCGGCGTCAAAGAAGACGTCAAAGACTGGTCAATCTGGCGGCGTGGTAAAGGATTCGTCAAAGAGTGAGTAAAGACTAGATCCATTGATATTACCTAACCTTAACCTAGACACTTATCATTGTGATCAACACTTTTCCTAAAAAACGTTTATATCACCAAAGCCGTAGGGTACGGTTGCGTTAGATAGGGTTAATTAAGATGTCAGTTTTTAACACTGGCCACTGCTTTAGCCAATGGTGTGGTGTATGGTAGATAGGCTACGGTAAATTAGGATCTCAAAACTTGACCGATCATCTTTTTACCAAGGGTGTGGGGTATGGTAGATAGACTACGGTAATTTAGGATCTCAAGACTTGGTCGATCGGTTTTATTTACCAAGGGTATGGGGTATGGTAGATAGACTACGGTAATTTAGGATCTCAAGACTTGGTCGATCTTTTTACCAAGGGTATAGGGTATGGTAGATAGACTATGGTAATTTAGGTTCTCAAGACTTGGCCGACTTTTTTACCAAGGGTGTGGGGTATGGTAGATAGACTAGGTTAGGTTAGGATCTCAGGTTGGTCGATCTTTTTACCAAGGGTATGGGGTGTGGTAGATAGACTAGGGTAATTTAGGATTTCAAGACTTGGTCGATCTTTTTACCAAGGGTATGGGGTGTGGTAGATGGACTAGGGTAAATTAGGATTTCAAGACTTGGTCGATCTTTTTACCAAGGGTATGGGGTGTGGTAGATGGACTAGGGTAAATTAGGATCTCAAGACTAGGTTAGTTTTTTTGCTACTGGTGTAAGGTATGGTTTAATTCATATGGTTTATTTGTGTATTTTAATAGGTGTAAAAAAGAATAAACCAACTCCAAGGTTAGGACTGAAAGCTGAGGTTGGAGGAGGAGAGTTTTGCAACTTCTTTAAGAAGGAGTACAGACAAAACGATGGTGGACAAGGAAAGACCAATTTCAGCCTGGTGTCGGCAGTCCGAACCATCGTTCACGTACTTGGAAGTGAAAAATACGACGAGTGGAGACTCTGCCTCGGAATGGATAAAATCGCTAAAGACAACAGGGAAGGTCCAATCTTGCTCAAGGTGAATTGAAAATGAAATAAAATCCAGTTATTAAGGTTTATACCATGGTGCTGTGATTATACAAATGCTAAATCCAACTATGTTGTTTAAACATTTTAGTTTTACGAGGCTTATTGTTTCTACGGTGGAGGAGAAGATAAAGTCAAACAGGAGTGGTTGAACACCCACGCCAGCACACCTTCAGGCAGGGTAAATTGGCGGTTCAAGGAACATGTCTTGAACGCGTTCCGTGCCCTCTTCGCCAATCTTGGCTACTCAAAGGTCTCCCGTCTGCTAATCTTCAAATTATTTGGTACGTTAAGAAGTATAGATACTAGAATAGTTTATTAAAACTTGTTGCTACCATGATAGCATAAATATGTTGTTTGCATAACATTTAAAATTTTTATTTCTTGGTAGGTTGTCACAGAGCTGGTTATTCAGCCGACAAGTTTAGCAAAGAAATTGGGCCAATGGTGATGAACCAAATCAACAATGACTACGGAGGGAATGAGGAGGTCAAATCGTTTCTGAAAAATGTCCAACTACCTGTAATTGGTGAATTAGCTATGAGATACAACGGTTCCGGTGTTTGCGAAATTTCTGAGATTATCGCCAGAGGTAATTTTGACTTTTCATGAGCGAAGCGTAATTATCATTGCTGTCCATGTTGCTGTTGTTTACCATATTTCACTTGTTTGTGTTTGCAGATGGTACAGCAGCAGAACCGGTCTGCGAGGTTCCTGCGGGAAACTCAGGTCAGCGTCACCGAGAGTCTGGATTAATCACGTTGGACATTAACCACACCGAAAATGAAATCAAGGCTCTTAACGACTCAATCAAATCTATGGAATCAAAACTGGGAAGTGCTAAGCGGGACCTATCAGTCTTGAAAGACCGGTTAGCCGATCTTACACAAGAGCGACAAGCGGCAACACTGCGAGAAGATTCAGAAACTGTTTTGAGAGAGGAATTTGGAGCGGATGCTGGGGTAATGATGCTGGAAATGGCGAAGTTAATGACCCGATTAAAAAAAGGAGAAATTTCCGCGGACGAGATGGTCAATAACCTAGCTGGTACGTACTCTATTAATTAACCTAACGTATGCGGTGTGGGATGTAAGCGAATGCAGTTTTGGTGTCTGACCATGTTGTTAGTTTTACCTTAGCATTGGTTTATGGGATTGAAGCTTTGGGAATTTGTAGCTTATAACTTGTTAGTGTCGGTTTCACCTAAGTATTGGTGTATGGGATTGAAGCTTTGGGATTTTGTAGCTTCCAATTTGTTAGTGTCGGGTTTACCTAAGCATTGGTGTATGGGATTGAAGCCTTGGGAATTTGTAGCTTATAACTTGTTAGTGTCGGTTTCACCTAAGCATTGGTGTATGGGATTGAAGCTTTGGGATTTTGTAGCTTCCAATTTGTTAGTGTCGGGTTCACCTTAGCATTGGTGTATGGGATTGAAGCTTTGGGATTTTGTAGCTTCCAATTTGTTAGTGTCGGGTTCACCTTAGCATTGGTGTATGGCATTGAAGCTTTGGGAAATTAAGGTGTCTAATGTTCAAACGTTTGTTTGTTAAGGTTTGGGAGTAATTGGCACCAGTGTTGTGACAACCCCTGCATCCAAGAAGAGGGCTCACTCGTCCGAAATTGCCAAAGCAGCTGCGGCTAAGCGCTTGAAGACGGCTGTGA
The DNA here is from genome assembly GCA_021029165.1 of Cyphoderus albinus. Taxonomy (NCBI): domain Eukaryota; kingdom Metazoa; phylum Arthropoda; class Collembola; order Entomobryomorpha; family Paronellidae; genus Cyphoderus; species Cyphoderus albinus. Next base: position 12,646 of record VYYJ01003948.1, read on the forward strand.
CTTACGGTGGTGAACAAACACCGACGCCTCAGCAACAACCGGTTAACTTGCAAGTGGGAGTGGAGAAACCCGGCAAGAAGCAGACGTCAACCCCTAAACCGATCAAGCCGTCAGTTGTGAAGCCCATTGAAGACTCTGATGAAGAAGAAGATAATCCTGTCCGTACTCTATCTGACCTGCAAATTGAGTCTGCTGTTAAAACAATTGAACAAAATGTTGAAGAAAACGAAAAGTTGGACGGTGAAGACGATGAGGATTTGGGCATCGGAGAAGATGAAGTAGGAGGCGGACAGGAGAGTGAGAAGGCAGATGATGCCGAAGAGAAGGACGAAGACGAAGTTGAAAGTGGCGGAGAAGATGACAAAATTAGAGGTCATGATGATGATGAAGACCGCGACGACGACGACGACGACGACGATGACGACGATGACGACGACGACGACGACGATGATGATGAAAATGGTGATAATAAAAAAAGTGCAAGTAACTCAGTCGACAATAATTTTGATGTAGGATTAGATTAGCTTAGAGAGATTTGTTATGTTAATATAACTTGAATGCATTTTATGATGAATTATTAATTACAAGATAGTTAAGACTGCCAGACCAGGGTCTATATAATAGTTATATAGATAATGTTTGTAATTTGGTTAAATAATTGTTGTCATTGTTTAATCTGTAGTTAATTTTAATATAAAATTGTAACAATTTTATAAGTCAGGTCGTTTTATGAATTTTGCTGGTCATTTATCTTGTTCAATGTTTAATATTCAAGGTGTGAAGGTTTCAATGAATTTCAATAAAGTAATATTGAATGTGCTAATAATCCAGTTTGCTTATCTCTAGTTTGTGTCATATTCACTTGCATTATATTACAATTTGCGTTACAGCGTCACATGATATTACATTGTATTTGCATTGCAGTTGCTAATAGTTTACCTAACATACCAGACCACATTGTAAGAATGGGTATTTTTTTAGAGCATACCCAGTCCGGTAGTTATCTTGCATTTATAGTAGCTATATCAAATAAGTTGTAGCATCAGTATGGCATTCTACCATCCTATTAAAGGTTGATTATAGGTTGCACTACCCAAGCTTTAGGTGTTGGTTAGTCAGGGCCAGGTTTTCTATATGGTATGTTTCGTAATTCTCAGTTGTAGCCTTATGACTACTGACTGCACCTTGTTCAATTAGAAATCAAAACTTGAATTAAGGCGCCAACATTTGAAAACTTAGTTTCAGTGAGGCGATTCGAAACGTCAAGGTCAAAGAAAGGGTTACGAAAAACCAGGTTATTTCCTTCCCGGACTTGAACGTGTCAACATCTCTCTCTCTCTCTCTCTCTGTGTGTGTGTGTGTGTGTCATTGTATCAGTGTGTGTGTGTGAGATTATTTAGTGCAAACGCAACAACTAATTATTTTTACAGGTAGGGTATTTTGGCCAGTGCGTAGGTGTCTGGTCAGGTGTGTATTTGTGCAACTTTTCATATAATATCACCAATGCAAGCCGGCGGCGGCGTTACAGCCCGTAGAACATTTTTTACGCCGGAGCAGACTGGCAAGGTTGTAGCAGCAGCGGCACGATTTCGAAGGAAATATCCAGGACAGGTTCTGGATTACGACCACCTTGTGACAGTCTGTTCGGTGAGTTAACTAGTGTTACAGAACTTTGTGTTACAGAGGTTATATAGAAGGGATTTACATGGAACACCAGAGATGCGGTGTGTGGTGGTACCCAGGACAGGTTACAGGACTTTAATTTTGAGAGCATTTAAAAAAACCGGGAATTGAAATACCAGAGTTGTGGGGTGTGGTTATTAGGACCGGTTAGCCAAATTTGTTTTGTATGAGAGCAATTAGAAAACCCTAGACATTAGATACCAGAGTTGTGGGGTGTGGTTATTAGGACCGGTTAGCCAAATTTGTTTTGTTAAAGAGCAATTAGAAAAACCTAGACAGTGAATACCAGAGTTGTGGGGTGTGGTTATTAGGATTTAGTTTGTTTGAGAGCGTCTGAAGAAACCTAGAGAGCGAATACCAGAGATGTGGGGTATGGTTATTAGTATAGGTTGAAAATTTTAGACTGAACCTCAAATTCTAACAATTACAGACGTGACAAAAAGTGATAATTGGCGGTGTTGTGATTTTTAGTTGACGGGAAAATTTACGGGTGAGCAAGTTAGAAAGAAGCTTGACAA